>CM029017.1:82110423-82287891 GCA_016801055.1 Panax notoginseng | reverse complement strand
TGCCTGTGATATTAGCGCTTCGCACTATAAACTACCTGTGATATTAGTGCTTCGCACTATAAACTGCTTATGATATTAGTGCTTCGCACATGTCATCATGTCATACGATGAGACGCGATGTATGTGAATGTATGCTGTGTGGTCCCTCCACCAGGAGGGCTATCCCGTCGGTGTTTGATTACTGGACTCGTGAGAAGCCTAATTCTCCGAGGCTCAGGAAAGGCACACCACCTAAATTCGGTCCAGTTGAAAGACCAGATTAACTTCCGTCAAGTAGATTGCGATGATTTGGAAACCTTCATACCAAAAAGCCGCGAGAGTAACCTAAGATAGGTCAGCCTCTGATAAACCCAAAACGGAGGAAAGTCTCTTCATGCTCTCATTTCAATTGCTTGTAATTATCTTCCATATATGTCTCCATGTAATGAAAAATATGAAGAAATGTGTACACATACATATTTTTAACCTGCTACAAACAGCTGACATCCGTTTTGCAGGATAAAATCCTAAAATGGACACATCACATAGCATGTTATTATTCACATTCCCTAAAGACTAAACTATGCAAGTCTTTCGCAGGGAAGCAATCGGTCCCGTTACCCGTTTAAAGTCCAAGAAGGCACTGATCCACCGTCAGGCATGGCTACACCAGGCCAGCCTAATCCTACTCCTTTTCCCGAGAGGAGTTTGAAGGATTAAGGAATCAGATAGAGAATTGGTTGTCTTTCTAAAAGATCAAAGTAAAAGTACGCAGGGCCAGACAATGCCTACTCAACCAGAGTCCTTCACACTAGGGGGCAGTCAGGGCATTGGTAAAAAGATGGAAACCCAGATACCTAAACTTCTTTCCAATAAAGAAATCACAAATCTCAGGGATGATCGAGAAACTGGGGATATAAGAAAGAAAGTCCAACAAATGGAGGATACCATCCGGTCAATTAAAGGGACTGGAAATTATGGGAGTGTCACCTATTCAGATCTCTGTATATTCCCAGGGGCTCAATATCCTACCAAATTCAAAGTCCCAGAGTTTGAGAAGTACAATGGGGCAGGCGATCCCTATACGCACCTAAAAGTGTACATTGGCGAACTGGGGTCTTATGCTGAAAATGAAAGCCTCAGAATGCAACTTTTTCAATAGAGTCTCACTAGAGAAGCTAAAGCTTGGTATGCCCGACTTGACAATGCTAAAATCCACAGCTGGGAAGAATTGGCCCACGCCTTTCTTAATCAGTATAGTTTTCAGTCACAAATTGGCACCGGATCGTTATCAAGTGACTAAAGTGAAAAAGCAAAGTACTGAATCTTTTCGAGAATATGCCCAAAGGTGGAGACATCTAGCAACGCAAGTCATTCCATCAATGACATAAACTGAGATGGTAATGACATTTATTGATATCCAAGAGGCTCCTTACTATGAGAGGATCCTAGCAGGCATAGGAAAGCCATTCTCAGAAATTATCAAACACGGCGAAATGGCTGAGATGGGCCTGAAGGCAGGCAAGATTAAAGACTTCACTGCCTTGGAAGCAGTCGCCAAGCATATACACACTGGCAAATATGCAAGCGAACCCAAGAATGTACCCGATAAAGGCATTAAAGATATATCCCTTATTGTACAGGGGCAAGCTAGGAGACCAACATACAGTCCCCCTATTTGGAAAATACAAGACAATCTGCCATCTCAACAACAGGCTTCATTCAACCAATGCCCAGACAGGAAAATAAAATTTGAAAGAACGAAAAATTAGGTATTCACTCCACTGGGCGATTCCCTTGAACATGTATTGGCGATATTAATGGATCATAAGAAAATTACCAAATTAGCCCCACCTCTGGAACCAGGGAGAAAAAGATACAATCCAAGCCAAAGATGTGCTTACCACTCAGGGTCCGATACACAGGATTGTTGGTCCTTAAAACATAAGATTCAAAATCTGATGAAAGTGGCAGTATTATCGTCGAACAACCTGACCAACAAAATATCAAACAAACCTTCCGTTGCGACATAATACGGAAGAAGTAAACATGATCGGGTCAGGAACCGCTTAAAAGGTATCCAATTCGTAAGTACATACGAAGGATAGAGGAATACCCCCAAAGGCACATAACAAATGTCCTAGAGTGGGAAAACTCGGAGGAAGGTATGCCAGTAATGCAAAAATTGGATGCGATCCAGAATCAAGTAAAACTGCTGGCTAGGCTGATAGTGCCCATCATCAAGAAACAAAGCAATTTTTCACTCAACTATCAGAAAGCCAAGGAAAAAATGACTCCACAATGAGCCAGCTAAATGAAGAAGATCAAAGCAGGCTGAAAATACAAGAAAAAGGGGATGATAAATTGCTAGAAGATCTCGCCAGCGGAAGAACCGATCGAGGGAATGCGAATTCTCAAAGATGAACGATCAAACAACCTCCAAAAGAGTTCGAAAATTCACCCCTCTGAGCAAATCCAATGAAGAAATGCTACACTTTCTGATAAGCGAAGGAAGGATTACTGAGTTGCAGCCTCCTATAAAGCCCAAGATAAAGAGTTATGACTCCACCAAGATATGTCTCTACCATTCTAACTCACTTGGACATACGACTGAAGAATGCTGGTCTTTACGACATAAAATCCAGGATCTCATTGAAAATGGAGAGCTGGATATAGAATTTCCCATGACCAAAAAAGGCGAAAAGGAAATAAAAAGCTTAAGATATCCATTCGAGACAGGCAGTTCAAATGAGGTGAAGGCTATGAGCGACAATTCTGCCAGCACACAAGGTGGACTGATCCTAGTGCAAGAAATGACAGAAGAAACAAAGGCATCTCCAAAGGAGATTCCCCCGCCAACATTAAACGTCCTATGGTTCCAAGATATCAACCACGTTCCTGATTTTATCACGTTGGATGATGCGGAGGAAATACTAATCCTTTCCAAGGAAGAAAAAGCCAAAAAGGAAAGTTCTTTACAGGAAAGGCAACAATAGTTCGAGGGAGATTTCATGGTTGAATCCTTTGAAACCCATGAAGAAGGCGAAGGAATAGATGAATAAAAAGGTGGTAAGATTGTTTGGGAATCCAACCCATTAAAGATTCTAGAGTTCATCCCTTTTTGCGATACGTCCATTTCAAGCGTCCCTGAGGAGTGTACTGAATCAGGAAGCGATCAAGTTATGGCCACAAGAGAAGACATTCAGAATCAAGGGGTAACCTCCATCACGAGCCCTGAAGGCAACATAACCACTGACAATTTGACTATCAGGTCTCAACTAGCTAAGAAGATGTAGATTCAGGTGATAAAGTTACGAGTTCCAGAAAATGTTGTAACGGTATCACTTTCTTCGTAGTATGCCTTTTATTTCCATGCATGTAAATAAATAAACAAAACAAAAAAAAACATCTCTACACTCTTTTTACCACTCACCCCTTTGAACCTTTTCAAACCAAACCCTGAACTACGAAACACCTGATCTCCTCTTCTATAGGAGTATGTAGGCAGCCATCAATGGTGCGGTCAAACCAAATAAAAACCCAAACAAACACTTCTCAAACTTATACACCCCAGACGATGATGGCCCAGACGTAATGGTCATCATTCCGGAGAAGAAGGTTGATGATAGCCCCTCCATCACTGCAGACCACCAAGACTTTACCCTCGACAATTGGAGTACCACTCCTTGCATTTGTTGACGAGGGTAAAAAGGGAAGAAACTCTCTCTACCTTGTAGATAGCAATAACTGCTTACTTTTTCTGTACAGTATTAGCAGTTACTTTTGTCATTACATGCTAACACTTTGTGTGACTAAACAACTTCATATATACTAAGTGAAAGCATATTTTGTTTCAGGACTCCGAATTTAGATGTGTCTGTACTTGCTGACGAGGTGCCTATTCTCCACAAGGATTGTAACTTTGATGTAAAGTCGGACTCAGACTTGATGGAAATACAAGAGGACTATGAGATACCTCAGGAGATCAAAGAATGGGTCGAAGACAAACCCAAGCCAAACCTTGATCAAACCACCTCTTTCAAACTTCGGAACCTTAGAAAACTCCAAACAAATCCAGATTGGTACGGACCTCACTCCAAACCAAAGGAATAAAATAGGTACTCTATTGACCCTATTCTAGGATGTGTTTGCATGGTCTCACTAAGACATAGTCTGTTTATCCACTGACATTATCATTCATCGTACTCCCATCAAAGGGGAATTCAAGCCAGTCAGGCAGAAGCTCAGGAGATTAAAACCTGAGTGGAGGTTACAAATTAAAGAAGAAATTGTGAAACAATTTCAAGCTGGCATCATCATGGTGTCAACATACCCTGAATTGCTATCCAACATAGTCCCCATTCCAAAACTGGGAAGGAATGTCCGAGTTTGTGTGGATTACAGAGATTTGAATAAAGCTTGCCTCAAAGATAGCTTTCCCGCGCTATCCATCCACATACTTGTTGACAATACAGCTCGATACGACATGTACTCCTTTGCTGATTGCTTTGCGAGGTACCATCAAATCGTGGTTGCTGAGGAAGATCGTGAGAAAATTGTTTTCATCACTCCTTGGGGAACCTTTTGCTACGGACGATTGTCATTCGGCCTCATCAATGCCGGAGTTACCTATCAGTGAGCCATAGGACTCTTTTCCACAATATAATGTATAAAAAAAAGAAAAAAGAAAAAAATGAAAAAAATGAAGAAAAAAAATGAAAAAAAATAAAAAAAAATGAAAAAAATGAAAAAAAAAAAACTCTTCAACAGGTTCTACATTTGCTGCCTTACCATCGGCAGGCTCTACATATGGTCTTAGAGTTCGAAGAAATCTCCTTTCTACACATTCCTCGTAATAGGAATGACTTTGCAGGCGCACTAGCAACCTTGGCCTCCTTGATCAACATACATGACAAGGAAGACATGCCAACCCTCACATTTGTGCAACAAAAAGTTCCAGCCTATGGGAATTCCATTGAAAAGTATTGGATGACCTACCTCCCACCCAACATCCTTGGTATCAACACATCAAGAAGTACTTACGAGATGGATCTACACCCGCTGAGGTGAGCCCGATTGAGAAAAGGCGGATCCATCAACTTGTTATAAAATTCTACCTGAACGGAGATGCACTATACGAAAAGAGATGCAGAACGAGGTCTCCTCAGATGTCTGGACGAGGACCAAGCTCAGAGGCTCATGGATAAAATCCATGGGGGAGTATATGGCCCACACATGAGCGACCCTCTACTTGTAAAGAAGATTCTACAACAGAAAAGTCCGACTACGATAGTTCAAACAACACGACTTGATTTCAAAAAAAAGATCGTTGACAACCAAGCTCAGTTAAAAGGAAAATTATCTCCAAACTGGGAAGGCCCGTTTACTGTCAAGGAGGTATTGATAGGAGGAGCTTTCAGATTATAGGAAATGGACGGCGATGAATTTTCATAAATCATCAATTCAGACACCGTGAAATGGTACTATGTCTGAGGTTAACAACAAGCAAACATCCTGGTTTTGGATCATCAGATCACCAGTCATTTCAGGTTCTTTAACCCTCACTACATACCGCCTTTCCTTTTTACCCATCTGCCCCTCAGGGAAAAACATATTTTTCAAACCAGCAGCCTAGTTTCACTTTATTTCATACTTTCAGTTTATCCCACTAGGGATTAAACCTTTCCCACCTTCAATTTATCCCGTACATGGGATTAAAACTTTTCATCGGCAATCCGCCCTGTATATGGGCGAACTACGTCGACCTGATCTCCCCAATACATGGGAGTACGTAGGCAACCATCTTATATGGTCCGGTCTCACCACAGAAAAATAAAAACAAACATATTCCTATCCATGGCCACATACAGAAACAAGTCCCAAGACACCAAAGATGGTAGGGAATACACACAGATCAACGATCCATTCTGAAAATCTTGAGACATCTCACTGTCCATCCATCAAGGAGGAGTTCAGAATACATCCAGATCACAAAGTCTTGGAGAAACAAGCAAATATCAAACAAGTAACGAAGGGAGAGAACTCCTAAAAGAAATCATGGCGATATAAGCGTGCCCCTACGAAAGAAGGGGAAAATTCTCAAAAATCGAGACCTCTACAACGAAATTCAAATCTGGATAGCAAAATAGCAAGTTGCACCCTCTAGGGATGTCAGCGGCATTCAAGTCATCAGTTCAACTGGAGTTACGAATCAAAAACTCAAGGAAATGGGGGACAAGCACCCAAACAACGAGAGGAAACTCCAAATCACCTCAAAAAGGGTGAGACATCTGGTGGTTGTCATCAATCTAGCGTAACATCAGACGAAGTCTAGTGAAGTAATCTGTGGAATATTACTTCAGTGAAGGTATCGGAAGATCCGGTATTCTAAGGCCATTGGCATCAATTTAACGACATCAACACAGTTCAGCAATGAAAGCTTCGTATACCACCGTTCGAGTGGGAACTAGAAAAGTTTGGCGATCAGCGGGATAGTCACCATTGCAACTACCATCGAATACATCGAGAGGGTCTGGTGATTTCAGAACGTCATCCCCATCAGAGATACGGAAAACATCTCAACTTGCCTTTATCAAACAAGCATCAGCGATTAAATGCCAATCTATTGGAGTCAACGCCAGCATAGGCATCAGCAATTATCGGTAAAGGTAAAGCGATTTATAAAAACATTTTAAACATACATCATAACATTGCTATTTGTGAAATGCGATATGCAAAATGCGATATGTGAAATACGATGTGCGAGTTGCGATGTGCGATGCAATTTGGCCAATTGCGAAATGCAAAAAGCGATGTATGAAATGCGATGTGTGATTTACGAACTGCGATTCGCAAAAATATTGTCACATTCATCATAAACATTCACTACATTGCGATTTGCATCATTGAAAATACCTTGTTATGTTTCAAGTGTCTACTAATCTTTATTATGTCCATTCCATTGCATTGCATGAACATGATAAAGAGGGGCATCTGTAGACACTTAAAATTTTCTTCTCCTGTTACTAACCATGCAGGAGGGAAAGCGTCTTTTTCATACTTCAAAGATAACCCTAGAGGACTACGACATCAACTTCAAACCCCGGAGATCACCCCGAGAGATTCAGTTTCTAACCCCGGAGATAGCCCCAGGAAATCAGGTTCCAATCCCGGAGATAATCCCGGGAAAGTCAGTTTCAACCTCGGAGGTAACCCCGAAATATCAAGATCAAAGCCTGGAGATAGCCCCAGGAGGTTAAGCCAACCTCAGAGATGACCATAAGGACATTCTGAGTAAACAGCATGACAACCTTAGAGATAACCCTAAGAAAAGACTGCTATAACTGTGCAAAAATCGGAGATAACCCCGAGAGGGGCAAAATGGTTATTTTACCAACTCAACTTCACTTCAAATTAAATACACTCATTTCAACTCAAAATACTTCAAAGGAAGTTCCACAAGAACCATATCTTAACTTTCGAGTGTAAACTACGCAAAACGACTCAACGGACTACTTGACGGAAACTCGAAAATGACATTTCGGTCATGTACCCATCTTCTTGGAATCAAAAAAAGACAAATCATATGTCATTGTGTAGCTCTCGAAAAGAACTTTCTGGAATGATATGGCACGCTTCCATCGGACTCCCGGATTGAAAGTTATGAGCGACCGAGCGAACAGCGCGTTGTCCGAGTGTACGTACTTCGACACGACGAGACCCACACTGCCCGGGGCACCCCGGGTAGCAGTAGGTACACCTACGGCTCCATCCTCTATAAATAGAGGGCTTGGGTTGGCCATTTTATAAGAGAAAACGGCGAGGAAGCCCTGCCCAATTTGCTCTGCACTCATCCCAGGCAGTGTACTTTTCCCTTTTAAACACTTGTGCGCTCATATATAGCCCTTTTGTACCTACAAAAGTCTGTGTTTACTCACTCTAAAGATATTGGCAGCCCACTGTAAGCCTTCTCACACACTTTAGAGTCCTTTCTATTCATCTTTGCACATACCCTTCTACACGTTGAGAGTCGTGTTGCATATTTTGCCCGGACTTCGGTCCGTGGCTTATTTTTAGTTCGTATATATATATATATATATATATATATATATATATATATATATATATTGACTAACATTATCGAGTTATGCCTCGATTGAGCCTAGATTTCGGTCTGGAGCGTTTATTTGCTTTTCTATATATATATTTATATATATGAACTGTATGTCAAACTTTGTTCGATGAGCCTAGACTTCGGTCTGGAGCGTTTACTTCTTTAATATATATATTATATATATTAACTGTGTGTCGAACTTTGTTCGATGAGCCTAAACTTCGATTTGGTGCGTTTACTTGCTTTCCTATATATATATATACTTATATATATTAACTATGTGTCGAACTTTGTTCGATGAGCCTAAACTTCGGTTTGGTGCACTTACTTGCTTTCCTATATATATATACTATATATATTATTAACTGTGGTCGAACTCTGTTCGATGAGCCTAAATTTTACATCTGGTGCGTTTATATGCTTTTATATATATATATATATATATATATATATATATATATATATATATATATATATATATATATATATATATTTCGTCCCACCTAGAGTTTACTTCGTGGTGGTTGACCGTTTTTACAGCTTTCTGTATATTTCGTCCCACTTGGAGTTTACTTCATGGTGGTTGATCGTTTTTACAGTTTTCTTTATATTTCGTCCCGCCTGGAGTTTTCTCCGTGGCGGTTGATAGCTTTTACAGCTTTATTTATATTTCTGATCTCCCATGAAGGTGCTTCGCGGTTGATGATCATGTATGTATATATATATATATATATATATATATATATATATATATATATATATTTACAGCTTTTATATATATACATGCTTACTGCGTTTATATCAATTGTGGCATCATGTGAGCCTAGGAATCATGTGATCACAGATTCAAGCCATTGGATCTAGATTCGGTTCCCGTGACGGACATTTTCAGCTGTAAGCAGCTTGTAACTTATATCTGTGATGTTTGGATTTCCTCAGATACTTTTCATACCTACGAGGAATTCAGCACCTTTTTGTAAAGTATTTTCGTACGGATGCTTCGCATCTGTCTAATAAAATAAATCCAGCCGAATACGGAATAAAATGGGAGTGTAAAAGGTCTCAATTACTATTGAGCATCAAGGTTTGAAAAACGTCTTTTACAAAACATCACTGCCATATCTTGCGTAAAATTGAATTTTTACATAAAATTCAAACCTTGTGTATATAGGTGCGAACGAGGCCTCGTACTACTTACAAATAACAACACATTGACCCACACACACGCATTCAGATAACAATTTCTTGAAAAGAGACGATCACCATGGTAACACGGATGTCGGGGGGTGCCTAACACCTTCCCTCCGCATAACCAAGTCCCCGGACCCTAATGAATCTCGGTTTCACCTACCCGTTTAGCAGTGTCACATCACTGGGTCAATGTGCAAACCTTTTCTCGGTTGTGTTGGTACAACCATTTAAAAAACCAACTGGCGACTCTTATAGTCCAATCGTCGACATTTTACATGTCGGACCTTTTTCACTTATTTTTTCAAACAAATCTCACCTAAAATGAGAACACCAAAGAACAAATAACGGAAAGGGACATTTAAAAATCTCGACGTCGACAATATGGTTGAAATCAAGAGAAAAAGAAGAAATAAGAAGTTTAAAGTTTAGTAAATAAATTTCTTAAGGAAGTATAAGATTCGTAATGAATTAGAACGATCCGAGTTGATTAAATGAATGAGTAGGTGAAATAAGCAAGGAATGGTGTTCTATAACATCAAATTCCAAGAAAAAGTAAAATCGTAATCAAAAATATCGATTAAAAATGAAGAACGAACAAAGAACACGAAGAACATGTGAAGAACACGAAGAACGTTGTTGATGGACAAATTTAAAACCATCATAGTGTAATTATGGAGATAGAGATCTATGTTGATGACATCATTATCAAGTCCTAAAGGGAGGAAGACCACTTAGACCATCTCAGAAAGCTCTTCAATAGGTGCGTAAGTACAACTTAAAGTTGAATCTAGCCAAATGTGCCTTTGGCGTCAAATCAGGCTAGTTACTAGGTTTCCTAGTCAGCTATAAAGGGATTGAGCTGGATCCCTCCAAAATCCAGGTCATTACAGAATTGCCCATTCCTTAGATAGAGAAGGAAATACGGGGATTTTTGGGAAGAATTAATTTCATTAGCAGATTCATATCTCAACTCACAGTAACCTGTGAGCCTATCTTCAAGTTGTTAAAGAAGAACTCCTCCATGAAATGGAATGATGAGTGCCAGAAAGCCTTCCTTATAATCAAAGAGCAGCTGGTCAGTGCTCCTGTTTTGGTACCACCTAGGGAGGATGTTCCCCTGTTTATGTATCTGTCCATTAATGACAATGTCATGGGTTGCATGTTGGGACAGAAAGACGATAGAGGCCAAGAGTGAGCTATCTACTACCTCAGCAAAAGATTCAGCAGCAGTGAACACAAGTACACTCTGATTGAGAAGACTTATTGTGCTTTAGCATGGACTTCCATTAGGCTACAACAGTACCTCTATGGTCACACAACCCATCTTATATCCCCCGTGGATCCTCTCAAGTACGTGTTCAGTAAACCCATGTTGAATTGCCGACTGTCCAGATGCAAGTTGATCCTACAATAATTTAACATCGTCTATGTGACGCAAAAGACCATTAAAGGTCAACGAATTGCGGATCAACTGGCCGCCGCACCTTCAGGGGATTTTAAACCCTTTGAAACATACTTCTCCGATGAAGGGGTAAGACAATTTAGTAACACCATTAGCACGATGCATACCAAACATGGAAGATGTATTTTGATGGAGCTGTAAACATGGAAGGTTATGGGGCTGGGGCAGTTCTAGTATCCGTTACGGGGGAGTAGTATCCCGTCGCCATCAAATTGTAGTTTGCCAACACCAACAATACAGCTGAGTATGAAGGTTGTTTCATGGGGCTAAAACTTGCTCAATCAATGGGCATCAGACGGTTAACTGTCTTTGGAGATTCTGAGTTGGTAATCAGACAAACTACAGGAATCTATCACACCAAAGGTTTACATTTGCTGCCTTACCATCGATAGGTTCTACAGATGATTTCAGAGTTTGAAGAAATATCCTTCCTCCACATTCCTCGAAAAAGAAATGATTTTGCGGATGCGCTAGCAACCTTGGCCTCCTTGATCAACATAATTGACAAGGAAGACATGTCAACCCTTACATTTGCCCAAAAAAAGGCACCAGCCTATGGGAATTACATTAGAGAAGTATCAGATGAGCTACCTCCCATCCAACACCCTTGGTATCAGCTTATTACGAGATGGATCTACACCCGTTGAGGCGAGCCCGACTGAAAGATGGTGGATCCATTTACTGGCTATGAAATTCTACCTAAGCGGAGATGCACTCTACAAAAGAGATGCAGGACTAGGTCTCCTCAGATGTCTGGACAGGGACCAAGCTCAGAGGCTCATGGATGAAATCCATGGTGGAGTATGTGGCCCACACATGAGAAGCCCCCTACTTGTAAAGAAGATCCTATGAACAGGGCATTACTGGCTCTCTCTTAAGGGTGACTGTGATGATCATGTCAAGAGATGTTATCAATGCCAAATTCATGGGAATGCTATCCACGCCCCTCCAAATGAGCTCCACAATATGAGTTTTCCTTGGCCCTTCTCAATGTGGGGAATGGACGTTATCGGGCCCATCGAGCCCAAAACCAGTAATGGGCATCAGTTTATCTTCACCATGATCGACTACTTCACCAATTGGGTAGAAATAACCTCCTTCCCCAGGGTAACAAAAGAAGTCATCATTGCTTTCATCAGAAACAATGTCATTTATCGATATGGACAATCAGAGGTAAATGTGTCAGGCAATGCTAAGAACCTCAACAACAAAAAGATGGAGGAGTTGTGTAGTAAATTCCACATCAAACATCTCAACTCCATCATCTACCGTCCAAAGATGAATAGTGTTGTTGAAGCGGCTAACAAAAATATCAAAAAGATCATGCAAAAGATGTCTGCCAATCACAAAGGATGGCCTGACTTATTGCCTCTGACTCTGTTAGCCTACAGAACATCAATGTGCACTTTCACTAGGGCAACCCCTTGCTTATTAACCTATATGATGGAAGTAGTGCTCCCCATAGAAGTGGAAATGGAATCCATTCGAGTTTTGATAGACGCTCAACTGGATAAAGACTAATGGTTTCAAGATAGGTATCATCAATTGTCTCTAATAGACGAAAGGCGAATTGATGCTATTTTCCATGGTCAGTTATACCAACAAAGGATCGCCAGATCCTACAACAGAAAAGTCCGTCTACGGCAGTTCAAACAACACGACTTGGTTTTGAAGAATATCATTGACAACCAAGATCTGTGTAAGGGAAAATTCGCCCAAAACTGGGAAGGCCCGTTTGTTGTCAAGGACGTATTGATAAGAGGTGCTCTCCAATTGCAGGAAATGGACGACGACGAATTTCCACAGATCATGAACTCGGATACTGTGAAATGGTACTTTGTCTAAAGTTACCATCAAGCAAACATCTTGGTTATTGGATCACCAGATCCCCAATCATTTTTGGTTTTCTATCCCTTCACTACATACAACCTTTCTTCAAGCTCATTTGCCCCATCAGGGACAAACACCCTTTTCCAACCAGCAGCCTGGTTCCAGATCAGTAGATCCTTCACATAACTTTGCCTTCAAAACTTTTCACACCCGCAGTTTTGTCCCATCAGGGATTAAAGCTTTTCACACCTGCAGTTTGTCCTGTACATAGGATCAAAGTTTACCCCCCGCAGTTTGTCCTGAACATGGGATCAAAATTTTCATTGGCTACAAACCGCCCTGCACATGGGGCGAACTACGCCAACTTGATCTTCTTGATACACGGGAGTACGTAGGCAGCCATTTTATATGGCCCGGTCGCAATAAAACAAAAACAACAAAAATATTTCTACACCCTTCTCACTACAAAAATAAAAACATCTCTACACCCGTTTTCCATAGACAACGTTGAACCTCTTCACACCAGGTTTGAACTACGCAGACCTGATCTCCTCTCCAATAGGAGTACATAGGCAGCCATTCAAGGTTCAGTCTCACCCCCTACCAAAACACAAACACTTGTCAACGGTACTGGGATCATCATTCAATCCACCACATTTCATCAACTTCAAACCAAAGGGATGGAACTACCTGACCTCCCCATGTAAATGAGATAATCGGCGACCATCTAAGCTGCGGTTGATTCCTCAACGAGAAATAACAATCCATAAGAGATGGAACAAACTGGGCTCCCCCATACAAAGGTGTACCGACGACCATCTGTGGTACGGTCAACCTCAGAGAGGAAAGCCACACTCCTCTCCACATCTACATATAGAAATCAGTCCCAAGACATAAAAGACGGTAGGGAATGCATACAGATCAATAATTTATTCAGAAAGATCCAGAGACATCTCAGTGTTTATCCATCAAAGAGGAGTTCAGAATACATCGACATCACAAGCCCTAAAGAAACATACAAATATCAAGTAAGTAGCAATGCACAACTTAATGGGAAGTGAATCAAAATATATTTTCCTGTCATATATAATGTTATTTGATATATATACAATACGAACTGTACATAACAAAATGGCTAATCTAGTCTATGCAGGAAAATACAAGCCCATCTACAAGTCAGTGTATATGCGAGCTATCAAGCCTAACATGGCATCCCTCTCAGAAGAAGGAGGTAACACTATGATCTCCTGTACAAGGGTCTCTACGTGAGCTAACAGATCTATAACCATCTACATGGTGAAACTGTACTCATCTCTGCAATGATGCCAGTAGTAAGGGACCTCACTGTGGTACTGTCTGTAACGGCTACATCCCAGGCAGATATAGCGCTATCCCGCTCCCCAATCACTGCATCTCTAGATGATTTGGCCTTATCTCGCTCAGCCACAGCGGTATCTCTATAAGCTAATGCCTCGTCTCTCTTTAATAGAGTAATGTCTCTCTCATCAAGAGCGGTTAACATCAAGACCCTAGCCTGATCTCTCTCGAAGGTCATCAGATGAAGACTCTGCTCCTGGTACTGTGTTGAATGCTGAATCATAGTAGCACTCGTATTAGGAGAATCTATAAGAGCTGATGGCATCCCAGTGAATGGCTCCTCCTTGGTGTAAGAATCAATGTCCTCCATGGGCTCTCCACCATCTAAATCAATCCCTGACACTGTGGATACTACCGCATCCGATGAAGTCTCTGTCTCTATCCACGCAGAATACTCTTTCGAATAGCCCAGATGGCTAATAGAAAATTTATCACGCTCACGCTGATCCCAATAGGCATAAACCCTGGATCTATCCTCTTCTGACAAATGGCGAGAAGCTAAACGCTGACCTAACGCTCCCTCAAAAGGATGGAAGTCCTGAAACTGGTCAAACTGTGACATCACAACCAGTGGGTGGTAGGTAGTCATGCCCCTCAAACCAGCCAGAAGGAGATAATCCATGACAAGGGCATGAGTAATAAAATTGTAGGGTGAACTGAGCCCTGTACATGACAGAATGCCAAATGGATCTCCAATCCCTGCCAAGAACACCGACCAAGATGCAGCGTCTGCACACTCTATTGGTTGAAAGGAGTAAAACATGACTATCTCATGGGAAAAACAATACCCATGCCGACGGAAGGTGCCAATCGGTCTCAAGTGTGACATAAACTACATATATAACATGACCGAGCTGCCTATAAATACACCTATAGGATAGGTGTGGCAAAACGTGGTTGATCTCAACGTCTCCGCCAGAATCATCAGAACAATGGTATGACCCTCCCTGAGAGCTCTCACTGCCATGATAACATCGATGTCCTACTAATCCATATATTGTGACATGAATATGTACGCCACTACACACATCACGAGTACATCTACTCTGGCTACATGCCACTGATCCTCTAGCGTGGTAAAATTCCTGGAGTACCGAGCATAACTCTCCAATGAGCCAAATCTGTCTATCAAAAAATGCCGGGACATTACATGGTCGGATGTAATCTCATCTTGTACTACTCTATGCCACAACCCATTGAGGGTCATGAACTGCTGGTGCATATCTCCGACAGCCATCCGAGCGCAAGTTCTGTCTATGGGCAAAGCCATCAACCGCTCATACTCCTCCAGCGTAGGAGTCAACTCATGGGTCCCACCACTCCAGCTCGGTCCAGTTTGAGTTGAAAAGGAGATCTCACAAGCTGAAAAAGCCAAATCAGGAAAAAGAAAGCTACGCGATTGAGCGAAAAAGCCTAAAATCCTGGTTTTCATGGACCAAACTACAGGTCTACATGTCACTCATTGGTATTCGCCCGAACACAGGCTTACTATACCAATAATCACAATTGTTGCAAACGACATTTGGCAATACCTCGCGAAGGTCCGATGTCATCAGTTTGGGGTCACAACTCCAAAATACTTCTCCTCAGCGGGAACTTCATACATTTCATCCGTTAATGCACATGTGGACGAAGGTCAAGCAACCTTGACAAAACTCAATCGATGGCAGGTAAAACCATCGAAGCATCGAAAGCCATTTGATGATTACAGCCGTTGATGCACATGTCAACGAAGGTCAAGCAGCCTTGACCTCATCCCCGGTAGGGATTTTAGCCATTGATGTACATTTCAGGGAGGGTCAGGCAACCCTGACAAACACAGACTATTGGCAATAGCTCCAATAGACGATTGGAAAAACCTGGTGATACAAACTAGGGAAGACCATCTTCATTGAGGAGGACCGATGATGGAATCTATTATACATAATCTTCATCAGACAAATGCTCATTCCCCCAAAGTCTCTTGTAGATGAGAGGAACATCTATGGTGGAAAGTCTATACCAAGGATTAAAATTTTTTGTGATAACCCCAAAGTCAACATCTTGATATTTCTTGGGAACTTTGGAACGCACATCCAAGTAGTTCTTCAGAGCTATTAGTGATCGCTCCAGTCCCCATCAAAAGTTATGGGAGCAGATAGCCATCACATCCCGTTGGAAAATAGTCCAATAAACCACATGCATCATACATCTGCATCATACTGCAGTACATTGCATCATGAATATCTTGTTGCATTTCAAGTGTCTAGTATTCTTTATCCTATACACGCCATTACATTACATGAATATGATAAAGAGGGGCATCTGCAGACACTCGAAATTTTGCATTCCTGTTACTAACCTTGCAGGAGGGTAAAGTTGTCTTCCAGAGATAACCTTGGAAGTCAAAGTAGTTACGGTCTTGGAGATAACCCCAGAATACTCAATTTTCCATCTCGGAGACAACCCTGAGATATTCAGCATGGTCCCGAAGATAACTCCAGGATACTCAATTTACCATCTCAGAGATAACCCCGAGATATTCAGTTACGGTCCTAGAGATAACCCCGGGATGCTCAGTTTTAATCTCAGAGATAACCCCGAGGAATGCAGTTCTAGTTCCGGAGATAACCCCGGAATCCTCAGTTCTATCTCGGAGATAACCCCGAGATCTTCATTCCCAATCTGGGAGACAACTCCAGGAGATACAGTTCAAACCTCGAAGACAACCCCGAGGTATATAGTTGCAGTTCCGGAGATAACCCCTAAAATGCTTGTTTCAAACCCATGCGATCAGCTTCAACACTCGGTGATAGCCCCAAGGCACTCAGCTCTAAACCCGAAGATAACCCCGGATTCATTACCTTTATGTTCTAACTTTCTTTCTCCATCTTTCTCTTGAATTATCCAAGTTCTAGCTTTTCTCACTTTTCTCTCTATGATATAGGATGTTGGTGAAATTGAACAAAGCATAAATGAAATCCAAAGCCTCATATTTATAGGATTTAAAAAGTTAGGGTATTATGGTCATTAGGATATCTCACCTCCTTCCTTTAACCTCCGTACTATTCATTACTTAGGCACCATAACTTTTATCCTTTGCTTAGCCACCAAGGCCAGCCATGACAAACCTATGGGGCCCACATGGGTTGCCCCATGGGTTTTCTTACCCGTTTACCCATAGGTTTGATCTATGGATCCGACTCCTTGGTTTGGGCTTTAGTTTAAATAACTTTGGGCCTAACGTTGGGCTTACCTTTCATATCGTTGGGCCTTAACAAGTTTGCACTTGGGCTTTAACATAATTCCATTTGGGCTTGCACAATTCCTACACAAATCCTACAAGTCTGTTGAAATAGGATTTAAGCGTTTAACGTAAAATCCTCGTAATTCTTACGTATACTAGCTCGTATAATCATTCGTCATACACTTTATACTAACTTTCATATATACTTGTATAATACTTCGTATCATACTCATATTCATGGCTTCGTATAATACTTTCTATTATACGATCATCATTTATTCATTCTTTACTTTTCTTAATATTCTCAAACTTAGTATGCAGACGAAAAACAGTTTTTGTCATAACTGAAATATTATTACATATTACATCCTTCCTTATTATTCTATCGTTACGTATTTCTCGAAAGTTCAAAAATAATTCCTGGGCAGAAATTGGTGAATAGTATTTTTCAAAATATTTTTCGGAAAGCTTTTATTTTTGTCTTGGAAATTCAAATACTTTAATTCCTTCACGTAGCCAAAATACTACGATATTCCGATACAATTAGGTTATAGAACAACCTTCATCTTACTAACACATAATAATAACTTATAATATAATTTTATTCATTATTTAATTAAATAAAATTATTTTACAATTAATCCGATTTTCTCGGTCATTACATTCTTCCCCCGTTTTAAGGATTATGTCCCCAGAATCACGCTATACCTTACACAAATAACTGAGGAAAATTCTTCCTCATCTTTTCTTCAAGTTCCCACGTTGCTTCTTCGGCATCGTGATTCTTCCATAACACCTTTAACGAAGGTATAACCTTGTTCCTCAGAACTTGCTCCTTTCTATCAATGATTTGAATAGGCATTTCCTCATACGTCAAGTCCTTCTCAATATGAATAGGCTCATACTCTATAACGTGCTTATAATCAAGCTTATAAGGACGTAACACAGACATATGGAACACAATATGTATTCTTTCTAAGTCCAGAAATGCTACCATAAAAGCTACCTCTCCTACCCTTTTTAATATCTCAAAAGGTCCTATAAACCTTGGACTTCACTTTCCCTTCTTTCCAAAGTGTATCTTTCCTTTTCAGGGAGATACCTTTAGAAATACGTACGAGCCTACTTCAAACTCTCTGTTCGCTCGATGCGAATCCGCATACTTCTTCTGTCTGTCTTGAGCTGCTATCAGACGCATTCGTATCAGCTTGACTATATTCGTTGTCTGCTGAACTAATTTTGGTCCTAGCATTCGGCGTTCTCCCACTTCATCCCAACACAATGGTGTTCAGCACTTCCATCTGTATAAAGCTTCGTAAGGCGACATGCCTACGCTTGCATGATAACTGTTGTTATACGCAAACTCTACTAGTGGTAGATGATCATCCCAACAAACCTTGAAATCCATGATGCAAGATCTCAACATATCTTCCACCGTCTGAATTGTCCTCTCACTCTGCCTATCAATTTGTGGATGATAAGCCGTTCTCAACTTCAGCTGCGTTCCCATCTGTTCTTGCAGACTCCTCCAAAAGTTCTATGTGAATAGTGGATTACGATCTAACACTATCGAAACTGGTACTCTATATCTGGAAATAATTTCCTTAACATAAAGTTTACCTATCTGATCTAAGTTATACTTAACCCTTATTGGCAAAAAGTCAGCCGACTTCATCAACCGGTCCACTATTACCCAAATCGCGTCGTACCCCTTCTGAGTAATTGGAAGTTCCACCACAAAGTCTATCGTGATATGCCCCCACTTCCACTCCAGAATCTCCAAGGACTGCAACAAGCCACTTGGTCGTTGATGTTCGGCCTTAACCTTTTGACAAGTTAAGCACCTACTCACATATTATGATATCTCCCTCTTCATGTTTGGCCACCAAAAGCTCTGTTGAATGTCTTGATACATCTTAATACTACCAGGATGAATCAAGTACCTTAAACTATGAGCTTCTTGTAACACTTGCTCCTTTAATTCCGTCTCATTTGAAACCAAAATTTTTCCTTCAAATCTTAATAACCCATCATTATCAAGACTATACTTTAATTCTTTTTCATCGGGTGTCCGCTTCTTCATCTAGTCACACTCATTATTTCTGAGTTATATTTCTCTGACTCTCTCTACATTGGAAGATCAAATCTCCGTCATAAACAGTCTCTGACCCAACTCACTTGATAACTTCACCTTCAACTCCATCCTAGGCATCTCTTTTATTAACTCAGTTTGAGCCGTTAACATAGATAACTTTTCCTGCAACTTTTCCCGACCCTTCCTACTTAAGGCGGCGGCCACTACATTGGCTTTTCCTGGGTGGTACAGGATTTCACAGTCGTAATCCTTTATCAACTCCAGCCATCTCCTTTGCCTCATATTCAAATCCTTTTGTGTGAAGATATATTTTAGACTCTTATGGTATGTGTATATCTAACATTTTTCCTCGTATAAGTAATGCCTCCATATCTTTAAGGTAAAAACTACTGTGGCCAGTTCCAGATCATGAGTAGGATAAACTTTCTCATAATCTTTGAACTGCCGCGATGCATACACAATGACATTGCCATGACGGACAAGTTTAAAACCATCGCGTATAAGTTAGATGCTTATTGCTTGGTTAGGAATGGTAGAAACGTTCATGAAGAACGGATTAAAACTTAGCTATAACGAAGTTATGACAAAAATTTCGTAAAAGACGAATGAGAATTAGAAAGTTAGTAAATGAACCCGAACTTGTAGGGTTTCATAAGGAAGTAAGAGAACGTAGAAAATGTGAATCGTGGACTCAAAAATGAATGAGTTCTGAGTTCGGATGACCGAATTACGGACGAACGAACGAAGAACGTTAAATACGTAAAAATGAACGAAAGGTGAAGAGCAAGTCAATCGAATGGCATGTTAATGGATTTAAAATGAAGTTCTGTCCAAAGGGTATTGAATTACGTAAGATAAGAAAGAGAATAGCTTTGGAATGACCTCATTCCGAGTTATAACGAATAAGTTATGAAATTTCAAAGTAAGTGATTCAAGCTTGTAAAAGACTTAGAAAATTTTTCTAGGTTTCATGCTTGACGCCGCAGCGCCGGCTGTGCCTTGGGAGGCAGCGCCTGTGACAACCCCAAAATAGGTCCATTCCATCCAACCTATTCTGAGTCGCCAAATACATGGTACAGAAAATAACTACAACTTTATTACAACAATTGTCGTGCAAAATACAACAACACATATGCTGTGAGTTTGGATACAAATATATACCAAATGTGACTCATGTCCCAACCGTGGACAGCACCTCACAATGACACCTTACATAAAGGTATAGTTAAAAACTGTTTTAGAAATTAGAATCTTTGAGAAGTGCTCAAGGAAACCTCCGTACATGGGAGGCCATGCTTCTAGGTTATGATAGATATCATATGGCCACGGAATTATCCTTGGTTGACCCAATAGACCCCAAAGAAAAACAAGAACATTACTATCATATTCTTTCCAATGGTGAGTCTTCTCTTGACATATCATTATCTCCACTGTCTTTAATCGTGAATTATACTTCAAACCAACACCAAGATTATATAGGTAGTGCTCGTAAATATACTCAGCAAGCGGATGTGCATAACCGTGTCTTATGATGACACGAGGTTGTATGTCATTAGACATCTTGTATGATAGTGACAAAACACCCTTCCAACGTTGGGCACGCCTTACCCTATTGGATTCACCAAATATAACTACTAAATGAACTTTTCTATACTGCTTAGGGAGAACTCCACAGCTAGAGACCACCGTTCTATTCCCTTGTTACCCCCGCTCGACCCAGCTACACTCTTATTGCCTGAAAGGAATTGTGAAACAGAAGGGTGAGCACAACTAGCTTAGTAAAGAATATTATGACTAAAGATAAATAAGTTATCAATAGCCTTCAACATAATTAAATCAGAGATTTAGAACATATGGTAGATGATAAAACTTTTCAACCATAGTTGCAGCGGAACGAGCAATCCATTAGAAGAGTCAAATAGACCATAAAGTTTATTATCTTCTCCATATTAAAAGTCCACCAATAATGTTTTATCCCTGTATCATCAATCAACAGTTCATTTCCACAATTATATGAATAACTCATAATCATAATTGTGATTCTAAATTCCTCTTCACATCCAGAACGAAGATAATTTTCATCACGTATCTTTACCTGAAACATCAAAGATCATGGTTATACCAAATCACAGTTCCTGTTTATAATCATACAAACAATTTCAACTTTGCACTACGGGCCAACGATATTCGTCAACAATTCATCTTTACACTACTGGCTAAAGATATTCAACAACAGGTCATCTTTGCACTACGGGCCAAAGATATTCATCAATAATTTATCTTTGCACTACAGGCCAAAGATAGTCCTCAACAGTTCATATTTACACTACAAGCCAAATATATTTATATCTCAAAGAATTATATAATCATTTTAGAATGTATATAAACAATAATTATAATCATGTTAATCAATTCATCTTTACACTTAAGCTAAAGATATTCAATTGTAAATTCAATGGTCATGATCATACCAGTTAACAATTCATCTTTGCACTACAGGCCAAAGATATTCATCAGTCACGATTATACCAATAATTTACCCATCTTTACACTCAAGTGAAAGAGATATTCAACATCAGGGTTATAAAAATGTTATATATAATAGTAAAATCAATATAATCTAAACATCTAGATTTAATCTCAAGAGTAATATTCATAAATCAACTATAATTTGGTCAGAAAAAAAAAACCAATTTTGTCATGAATAGTAACTCGTGAATAGTAACCCGTGAATAGTAACTTCGTGAATAGTAACTCATGAATAATAACTCGTGAATAGTAACTCATAAATAGTAAACCTGACATAAAAAGGTAGAAATTTCACAATAAAATACATATCAATATTTCGGTATAATGATATTGAAAGAATAATATTTCTTAAGCTTATAAATAATTTATTTTAATTGTTTACAATTTACTAAATAATGCATTTAATCATCCTAAAATGGCAAACTCATAAGATTTCATCACTAATAACCAAAAACCCTCATCAAAAATCTGCATATACCTCATATAAGATTTTCAAGCCATAAAATCCTATTTTCTAATTTTCTTACTTCACATAACATATTTAATTCATTTACTCATAACTAGTCCATTTTCATGAAAAATACCAAATCAGTTCCAAAAATATTTCTTTTCTGGGATTTAGCAGAATATAGTCCCATATTGAACATATATTTTTCTCAGAATTTTTAAAACTCATTTACTATTTTTCATATGGCCAAAACAGCTGAATATTTAGACATTTATCATAAATTGTGATTTTATCCAAAAATTCCGAAATTCACAGAGTACACTGATATTATATAGATATACTTCCAATAAAAATTTTATCAATTTTAGAGTTAACCACAAGGAGTTATAAGCGGTTACTTTTAAAATAGTCTTTTCTCATAAAATTCACAACTCTTAATCTATACATCCAAAAATCGCCATTTTTTGACACAATCAAGAAAACTCATCAAATTATCATTTCAATTTTTTCCATAATTTTTGAAGGTCAGAAAAATTACGAAACTAAAAAATATAACAACCCTTAAAATTCCTTACTATCCCTTACCTCAAAAGAGCAGCACTTCTGACTGGATATCGGATATGACGCTGAAGAAAACTTGCACTGATGAATAGCAACTCACCAAGTATCTAAATACTCACAAATTACACTCGATTATCTAGAGAGAAAAGGAGAGAATACTTATGAATTCTGGTGTGTTTTTCAATTCTAACTTAGCCGTCTATTTATTGGAAAATGTTAGCACGCCGAAGCAGACTTGACCTGCAACCTGATTGCTTTACCTCCTACTATTCCCACCCACCACATTTGAATAAAAATCTCAGTATATTTCTTCACCAACCAAGAGTGGGGCCCACTAATTCTATAAATTTCCACCAAAATGATTTATAACCTAATTTCCGAATCAGTCACCTCTTAAAATTCATAACAAATCATACGCTCATTTTTAACGGTTCAAAATTTTTGACATATACTCAACTTATATATGTATAACATATCCAAAAATTACAACGATCCAACGGTCGGATTAAAAATTATAACTCCCGCAATATATCTCAAAAAACACTAGTTTGATTTTTAATACCTCTAATCCGATAAAATACTGATAAAACACCTCAACATTAATTCTTTCATTTATAACCACATAAATAAATCCATCATTTATATCCACATCAAATAAATATTTCCTTATCATATGAACAATAATTAATTATTCACAAATAATATTACAGAATCACAATAATGACAACCAGGCAGTTCCCAGGAAATAGGGGGCTTTCCAATAAGGATTTTTCCTTACTGGCGCGCAATTAGATGACCAAACCTCTCCTTAGACAGACATTGCTAATAATGTTATCTAATAATATTATTCAAATAATATAAATTATTGATCTGATAATGGGAAATACTGTGCAGCAACAATTATTGAAACAACAATAATATAAAATATCAACGCAGCTATTATTTAATTAGTAAAATAAAATATTGAACAGTAATTACTGTGACAATTATTCAGTAGTGCCTTCTTACGTAAGAATCAATAATTTCAAAAATACTGTGCAATAACGCGTATTACTGTATTTTAACCATCGGGTATTTCAACAGTGTTAACGGTAACAACTACGCCGTTATTTATAAACAACTTATACTTGTCGTTTTCTTCATCCAATTGCTTTTCATTATAGGGCCCACACAAGGCTGCGCCGTCGTACGAATATTCCCCGACAGAAAGAATATTCTACGACCAAACGAATATTCCCCGACAACAATGATTATTTTATAACCGCTTGCGTATTTTGAAAAAATTTCACATTTCACCCATAACTTTAAACTTTTTATCAATTTAACCATTTAAAAAATAGAAAAATTGAATACTTTTATTTCATAAAATTTGAGGTCTTACAATCTCCCCTCCTTATGAAATTTCGTCCTCGAAATATACGTACTGGTATTTCAAAGAGTTGAGAATACCTTGCTTTCATTTCAGATCACATCTTTCCTGTCATAATGATTTCTCCATTGCTCATCTCCTGTATTTCAGATATCATTCTAGAATACAGCTTCAAAATAATGGTTAATTGAACAAATTAACATATCACATAATATCCCGATATTATGACTGACTAACAAATAAGCTTAGGTAGGACACACTAGCGAAGGATATTACTCGTCTCTCCCTTCCTAGTTCTATTCACCGATCTCCGCCAGAGACCCTATCCCTAAGCTCTGATACCAAATGTGACATTGGACACCACCATATGTTAGCACCTCACAAAGGTACCTATCAGTTTGCCACCGCAGAACGGCGTCTCCTACGGAGAGTCTGGCTTCAGTGCATTCCCTATCAACAGGATGTCACCAGATAGAGGCTCGGGGCTCTTTACTTATAGCTCTGATACCAAATGGGACAACCCCAAAATAGGTCCATACCATCCAACCTATTCTGAGTCTCCAAATACATGGTACAGAAAATAACTACAACTTTATTACAACAATTGTCGTGCAAAATACAACAACACATATGCTGTGAGTTTGGATACAAATATATACCAAATGTGACTCATGTCCCAACCGTGGACAGCACCTCACAATGACACCTTACATAAAGGTATAGTCAAAAACTATTTTAGAAATTAGAATCTTTGGGAATTGCTCAAGGAAACCTCCGTACATGGGAGGCCATGCTTCTAGGTTATGATAGATATCATATGGCCACAGAATTATCCTTGGTTGACCCAATAGACCCCAAAGAAAAATAAGAAGATTACTATCATATTCTTTCCAATGGTGAGTTTTCTCTTGACATATCATTATCTCCACTGTCTTTAATCGTGAATTATACTTCAAACCAACACCAAGATTATATAGGTAGTGCTCGTAAATATACTCAGCAAGTGGATGTTCACAACTGTGTCTTATGATGACACGAGGTTGTATGTCATTAGACATCTTGTATGATAGTGACAAAACACCATTCCAACGTTGTGTACGCCTTACCCTATTGGATTCACCAAATATAACTACTAAATGAACTTTTATATACTGCTTAGGGAGAACTCCACAGCTAGAGACCACCGTTCTATTCCCTTGTTACCCCCACTCGACCCAGCTACACTCTTATTACCTGAAAGGAATTGTAAAACAGAAGGGTGAGCACAACTAGCTCAATAAAGAATATCATGACTAAAGATAAATAAGTTATCAATAGCCTTCAACAGAATTAAATCAGAGATTTAGAACATATGGTAGATGATAAAACTTTTCAACCATAGTTGCATCAAAACGAGCAATCCATTAGAAGAGTCAAATAGACCATAAAGTTTATTATCTTCTCCATATTAAAAGTCCACCAACAATGTTTTATCCCTGTAACATCAATCAACATTTCATTTCCACAATTATATGAATAACTCATAATCATAATTGTGATTCTAAATTTCTCTTCACATCCAAAACGAAGATAATTTTTATCACATGTTTTTACCTGAAACATCAAAGATCATTGTTATACCAAATCACAGTTCCTGTTTATAATCATACAAATAATTTCAACTATGCACTACCGGCCAATGATATTCGTCAACAATTCATCTTTGCACTACTGGCCAAAGATATTCAACAACAGGTCATCTTTGCACTACAGGCCAAAGATAGTCCTCAACAGTTCATATTTGCACTACAGGCCAAATATATTTATATCTCAAAGAATTATATAATCATTTTAGAATTTATATAAACAATAATTATAACCATGTTAATCAATTCATCTTTACACTTAAGCTGAAGATATTCAATTGTAAATTCAATAGTCATGATCATACCAGTTAACAATTCATCTTTGCGCTACAGGCCAAAGATATTCCTCAGTCACGACTATACCAATAATTTACCCATCTTTACACTCAAGTGAAAGAGAAATTCAACATCAGGGTTATAAAAATGTTATATATAATAGTAAAATCAATATAATCAAAACATCTAAATTTAATCTCAAGAGTAATATTCATAAATCAACTATAATTTGGTCAGAAAAAGAAACCAATTTTGTCATGAATAGTAACTCATAAATAGTAACCCGTGAATAGTAACTTTGTGAATAGTAACTCATGAATAGTAACTCGTGAATAGTAACTCATAAATAGTAAACCCGACATAAAAAGGTAGAAATTCCACAATAAAATACATACCAATATTTCGGTATAATGATATTGAAAGAATAATATTTCTTAAGCTTATAAATAATTTATTTTAATTGTTTACAATTTACTAAATAATATATTTAATCATCCTAAAATGGCAAACTCATAAGATTTCATCACCAATAACCAAAAATCCTCATCAAAAATCTGCATATACCTCATATAGGATTTTCAAGCCATAAAATCCTGTTTTCCAATTTTCTTACATCACATAACATATTTAATTCATTTACTCATAACTAGTCTATTTTCATGAAAAATACCAAATCAGTTTCAAAAATATTTCTTTTCTGGGATTTAGCAGAATATAGTCCCATATTGGACATATATTTTTCTCAGAATTTTTAAAACTCATTTACTATTTTTCATATAGCCAAAACAGCTGAATATTTAGACATTTATCATAAATTGTGATTTTATCCAAACATTCCAAAATTCACAGAGTACACTGATATTATATAGATATACTTCCAATAAAAATTTCATCAATTTTAGAGTTAACCACAAGGAGTTATAAGCGGTTACTTTTAAAATAGTCTTTTCTCATAAAATTCACAACTCTTAATCTATACATCCAAAAATCGCCATTTTTGGACACAATCAAGAAAACTCATCAAATTATCATTTCAAATTTTTCCATAATTTTTGAAGGTCAGAAAAATTACAAAACTGAAAAATATAACAACCCTTAAAATCTCTTACTATCCCTTACCTCAAAAGAGCATCACCTCTGACTGAATATCGAATATGACGCTGAAGAAAACTTGCACTGATGAATAGCAACTCATCAAGTATCTAAATACTCACAAAATACACTCGATAATCTAGAGAGAAAAAGAGAGAATACTTATGAATTCTGGTGTGTTTTTCAATTCTAACTTAGCCCTCTATTTATAGGAAAATGTTAGCATGTCGAAGCAGACTTGACTTGCAACCTGATGGCTTTACCTGCTACTATTTCCACCCACCATATTTGAATAAAAATCTCAGCACATTTCTTCACCAACCAAGAGTGGGGCCCACTAATTCTATAATTTTCTACCAAAATGATTTATAACCTAATTTCTGAATCAGTCACCTCTTAAAATTCATAACAAATCATACGCTCATTTTTAACGGCTCAAAATTTGTGAACATATACTCAACTTATATATGTATAACATATCCAAAAATTACAACGATCCAATAGTCGAATTAAAAATTATAACTCCCGCAATATATCTCAAAAAATACTGGTTTGATTTTTAATACCTCCAATCCGATAAAATACTGATAAAACACCTCAACATTAATTCTTTCATTTATAACCACATAAATAAATCCATCATTTATATCCACGTCAAATAAATATTTTCTTATCATATGAATCAATAATTAATTATTCATAAATAATATTACAGAATCACAATAATGACAACTAGGCAGTTCCCAGGAAAGAGGGGGCTTTCTAATAAGGATTTCTCCTTACTGGCGCGCAATTAGATGACCAAACCTCTCCTTAGACAGAACTTTTTAGACATTGCCAATAATGTTATCTAATAATATTATTCAAATAATATGAGTTATTGATCTGATAATGGGAAATACTGTGCAGCAACAATTATTGAAATAACAATAATATAAAATATCAACACATCAATTATTGAATCAATAAAATAAAATATTAAATAGTAATTACTGTGACAATTATTCAGTAGTGCCTTCTTACGTAAAAATCAATAATTTCAAAAATATTGTGCAATAACGCGTATTACTGTATTTTAACCACCGGGTATTCCAACAGTGTTAACGGTAACAACTACGCCGTTATTTATAAACAACTTATACTTGTCGTTTTCTTCATCTAATTGCTTTTCATTATGGGGCCCACACAAGGCTGTGTCGTCGTACGAATATTCCCCTACAGAAAGAATATTTCACGACCAAACGAATATTCCCCGACAACAATGATTATTTTATAACCGCTTGCGTATTTTGAAAAATTTTCACATTTCACCAATAACTTTAAACTTTTTATCAATTTAACCATTTACAAAATAGAAAAATTGAATACTTTTATTTCATAAAATTCGGAGTCTTACGGCGCCGCAGCGCGAGCTCGGGCCATCAGCTACTGCTGAGTGGCACCGCAGCGCGGGATGTAAAGAAGGAGTTGGCGCCACAACGCCAGACCGGGGAAGGAGGTACTGAAGAGTCACGCCACAGCACAAAGGAGAAGAATGGAAATGGCGCTGGTGCAGGGCAAGGCCCAATGTTGATCTTTTAACTGCTCAAATCCTGGGGGAAGGGTAACGAAAACTAATGAACGTGTAGTTAATTAAATGTAACACTTAAACAAGTGAATTAAACCTTTAGTAAATGTTAAACATTAAGATTAAATGAGATTAAAAGACAAAGAATGTAAGCGCGGGTTGTTGCGGGGGCCGTAGTCGCGATAAAAGAACGTGGGGGATTGCTATGATTTTGATTCCTTAAACGTTGAGTGACGAAGGTAGTGAATGACATTTCGATGTTATGTTGTAGTAATGATAGATAAGTGTAAAGCGTATTGACGTTGTGAACGCAACGTTGTTGCGATGACAGATCGGTATGGCTTCGACACTAAGAACGAGTAATGAATGTATCAAGAAAGCCGTAATAAACGGTAATAAGATTAATAAAAGCCGAATGTGAGTCGGATAAAGAATGTGTAACAACCCGATATTTTCTATATAATTAAATCAGAAATTTTGCGTATAAATTTTTTTTTTATTTTAAGGATGAGGATTTATACAAGATATTGTGTATATGTATTTATGTGATAAATAAAAATATATTTATTACATGACTATTTACAAATAATTTTATTTTATAATTATTGATTATTATAAAGTATATTCTTATAATAATTAATTTTATAGTAGAAAGGTTTTTATTAATTATTTTCCATTAAAATATAGTTATATATTATTTAAATAATATATGAAATGATTTTCTTAGAATAATTATAATAATTAATTTATTATATGAATTTTTGTACAGATTATTAAGTTAATTATTTTACCTTAATTATTAAGGTTAATTATAGAAGAATAAATCAGACATGGAATCCAAAACCCTAATTTTGAATTTTTATCAAGGAATAAGAATAATAATATAATATTAATTATATTTTATTTTTTCAGTGCTATAAGTATATAGTGTATATGTGTGGACCGTTAATGACTGTTCAATTATGTTGTATCATGACCAAACCTTAGCATTAATTTGTTTCACCCTATTGTGAAATTTAAATGGAAAATTCGAGATTGTGTTGTAACTGTCAAGATTACACTTTGGCCATTAAAAATTACAAGCATTATTACCATTTTGCCCTTCTTATATTATTTAGTAGGAAACTTGCAAAAATGGGCAACACTTTAGTTGGTGAGCTAATCCAACAACCCCACATACTCAATAACTCCAGCCATCAGCCACTTGTACCAGCCATTCATGCATCTAACAATTCTATATACAGATTGGAGAGAGAAAAACATCACTTGTTAGTCATTTTTACAAAAATACTCAATCTAACTCTCCCAAGCTCCACACCTCCGAAATTTTTTGCTAGATCAGTCCCCAAGACCAGCCCCACGAACAAGCACATCAAACTCAGAAGCCTAAAATCAAAATTGTTCTTAGAAAGGCATAAGTATCAGTCATATTATTTATGAATATATATATTATCTTTAGAGACATTATCTTTCATTTATGATATATATTATCTTTCATGTATTGTAATAAATGTTTAAAGGTCTCGTACCTGGGGATTTGACTCTGATAATATGTAATTAAGTTGATCTTTATATTATTGTTATTATTATTAGTATTATTTCGCTCATAGAAATGGTATCGTGAAGCACCGAGTACTCGGATTTGGGGGCTTTACATGTTGGTATCAGAGCTTAGGATTAAAAACCTTAGGTGGGCTAGACCTTAGGCTATAACCTTAGAACATTGGGAAACGTTAAAAATATAAATAACTTATATAGAGTTTAAAAAAATATGAATTAAATAAATTCATCGTCAAACAAGATAAAAGATAACTTTTATAAAACTATTATTTGTTGTTTTTATATACTATATGCTAATCAGGATAATTTATGTGTATAGATATATGGTGGAAAAGGCTTGTTATATGCTTATAGCATAAAGAAGGATCAAATCCATACACCCGAGCTGATAACGAAGCCAATAGTTGAAATAGAGGCTCACAATGAAAACACCTCAGACGAGGTGGTTATTTTAGAAAATGTAATACCAGATCCGAAAATGGTGGAGCTGACAGATAGTGATTCGGAAACTAAAGTTGAAGCTGATCAAGCATCAACGGAGGTGTAGGATTTGAGGAACAAGGTTTCTTCTTTGGAATGGCTGTGAGAGATAGAAAAGCTACTAAATAGTCAATTACGACAAGCGTTAATAGAAACAATGGAAGAATATGATAAGCTTAAAATCTAAATTGATCAGATGGGAGCCACAAACAACACATCGTGTGCAGCTCCGAGCAAGAAGGAAAAAAGAAAGATAGAAGACCAGGACTTAGGAAAATCTGACAAGAAGAAAGGGAAAAAATATGTTATCTTTGCGGTTATGAAGGACATACCACTCTGTATTGTCCCGACTATAAACCAGGTGCATGTTTTATTTGTGGGATAGAAGGTCATCAGGCAAAAGGTTGTCCAAGGAAAAAGGCGTAGCGAATAAGTAGTATAGGTTATGTGGTGTAGGTGTGTTTAATATAATATATAGGATAAGTATGTATGTGTAAGTTATGTTCTCAACTTTTGTAATGATAAAGGTTGTAAATCCCGACTTTTGTAGTCATAAAGGGATAGCTGATGTTTAAAGTAGTATGTGTTATGTTATGTAAAATATTCGTTGAATGAATATGAATCTAAGTCTGAGTAATGAAATGAGTTTAATATATTAAACTTATATGATAAGGTTTAGAATGTAAGTTAAATTTATGATTTTATCTAATCAGATAATGCTGCCAAGACATCGAACTCGAAATCAAAGGGCAGAAGAATCTGTTAATAACGTTGAGGGACAACAACAAGTAGACCCGATATAGAACTTCGCGAACATGATAGCACAAGCTATGCAACAGGGAATACCAGCCGTAGGGAACCAGCCAAACAACCGCTTAGCTAACTTCAAAGACTTTAAGGCTGTAGGACCGCCAGAATTCAAAGATACAACTGACCCTGTTGAAGCCCAAACTTGGGTCAAAGAGATTGAAAAAGCATTCGTGATAGCTAGGGTAGCTGAAGGGCAGAAGACTGCTTTTGCCACTTACATGATGAAGGGGGAGGCAAAGTTTTGGTGGGAAGCGAATCAGGCGAGAGTAGGAGAAGGTGTAGTTACATGGGATAGGTTTAAAACTTTGTTTTTTGAAAACTATTTTTCATCCAGTATGCAGGCTAGGATGGAGGTGAAATTTTTAGAATTAAAGCAGGAGAATATGACGATGTCAGAATACGCCGCAAAGTTCAATGAGTTGGCTCTGTTCGCTCCGCATCAAGTTGATATGGAGGCTAGGAAAGCGAGGAGGTTTGAGCTGGGATTAAAACCCTGTCTCTACAACAAGGTGGCAGTATTGCAGATCCCTACATTTACAGCACTCATGGAGAAAGCGATTATTGCTGAGGAGGGAAGTGAGGTCATGAGCCTCTGCAACAAGGAGAGGAAGAATAAGGGTAAGGTAGAAGGAGCTGGGAAGGTAGGAATTAATATTGGGAGTAGGAGTGGGGATGGAAAGAGGAAGGTGAATAATTTTAGGAATGTTTAGATCAAGTAGGAAGGAGTTAAGAAGCCAGCTGTGCAGTGTAAGACTTGTGGAAAGAACCATTCTGGAGAATGTCTGAAAGGGAAATTTGTTTGCTATAAGTGCGGACAGGAGGGCCATATCTCTCCCAACTGCCCCAATCCAAGAATGAACAGTGGGTGTTTTCTGTGCGGATCGACTGAGTACAAGGTGAAAGATTGTTCGAAGAGGAGGATGGAGGCAGGGAGTGTAACTACTGGCAAGGGCAGCGGAACTCTGGCAATCACGGGACCTACGTCGTCAGACAAGCCAACAAAATGAACAGCAAGGGTCTACAACATGACTCTCCAGGATACGATGACAGCTGGCAATAGAACTCCAAGTATTATTCATATAACTTTTATTTTATACATGATTTTCCTATATATAATAAATTATTATATAAAGAAATTTTGAGGGAGGAATTTGAGTTCTTTTAGAAATCAAATTTTCGTTTAATCAGAAAGATAAGCTTTATGTGAATAGTTAAATATCAGTTCGATCAAAGTTGATCGAGATCTACTTGCAATGATTGTGTATGCTATGTACCCTTGTATGTATAGGTTTTAAAACGGTGATTCCGAGGACGGAATCTTTATAAGGGAGAGTGAATGTAACAACCCGATATTTTCTATATAATTAAATCAGAAATTTTGCATATAAATTTTTTTTTTATTTTAAGGATGAGGATTTATACAAGATATTGTGTATATGTATTTATTTGATAAATAAAAATATATTTATTACATGAATATTTACAAATAATTTTATTTTAGAATTATTGATTATTATAAAATATATTCTTATAATAATTAATTTTATGGTAGAAAGGTTTTTATTAATTGTTTTTCATTAAAATATAGTTATATATTATTTAAATAATATATGAAATGATTTTCTTAGAATAATTATAATAATTATTTTATTATATGAATTTTTGTACAGATTATTAAGTTAATTATTTTACCTTAATTATTAAGGTTAAATATGGAAGAATAAGAATAATAATATAATAGTAATTATATTTTGATTTTTCAGTGCTATAAGTATGTAGTGCATATGTGTGGACTGTTAATGGCTGTTCAATTATGTTGTATCATGACCAAACCTTAGCATTAATTTGCTTCACCCTATTGTGAAATTCAAATGGGAAATTTGAGACTGTGTTGTAACTGTGTTATGTGGTATATGATATGTATTATAAGTTTTAATGTTAATTATAGAAAACCCCAAATTAGTAATTTAAAACCCTAGTTTCAAAAAAAATAGAAACCTTAAATAATAATTAGCTAATTGCTAAATGAAAACCCTAATTTGAAACTCAAGTTAGAGTTCGAGATTGTATGTAATTGTGATAAGGTAATTAATTTACAAGTATTAGAATTATAATTGTTAATCATGAAAACCCTAATTACTAAACTAGAAACCCTAATTTCTATATTTAGTAACCCTAATTAGTAATTTTAAAACCTAATTACTAATTATAAACCCTAATTGCTAATTTAGCAAAGTTAATTATAGTTAGAGATATTAAACCCTAATGTTCTTGTATAATTTAATTAGAAACCTAATCTAATTAATAAACTCTAATTTTCTAATTTTAGAAACTAAAATTTAAATTTTTACAAACCTTAATTGGAAATCCTACAAATGTTATGTACTACACCTTAGGGTTAAACCCTAAGGGTCAAACCCTAAGGTTTGTCAAGATTACACTTTGGCCATTAAAAATTACAAGCATTATGACCATTTTGCCCTTCTTATATTATTTAGTAGGAAACTTGCAAAAATGGGCAACACTTTAGTTGGTGAGCTCCAACAACCCCACATGCTCAATAACTCCAGCCATCAGCCACTTGTACCAGCCATTCATGCATCTAACACTTCTATATATAGATTGGAGAGAGAAAAAGATCACTTGTTAGTCATTTTTACAAAAATACTCCACCTAACTCTCCCAAGCTCCACACCTCCGAAAATTTTTGCTAGATCAGTCCCCAAGACTAGCCCCACGAACAACCAAATCAAACTCAGAAGCCTAAAATCAAAATTGTTCTTAGAAAGGTATAAAACCCTAAGCTAATATCTGACCATAAATCTTTTGTTAGATGTTATGTTTTAGTATTTAAACATGTTATATGTAGTCTATTTTAGTGATATGGGTTGGCACGTGGTAGATCCATAACACCTAAGTGCTCAAAATTGAAAATTTCAAAAATCTGGAAAAGTTTGTTTTGTGTTCTGACAACCGAATGTCAGGCCTTGTAGATCTCTGTCTGTGTTTGGTTTTTGTGTTTTAAGTGTATAATCTTGTATTATGCTATGAGTTCTTTAATCTAGAACTTGAATCAAAGTCAGAAAATGAACAGATCGAAAGTTATGGCTGGTCAAACATAGTTGACCGACCATGACTTTCCTTTTTCTGGGTAACCTAGAAGTTCTCCAGGTCGGTCTGACAGCATGTTCACGACCTTGGATCTTGCAAGTGTTAGCTTACTTATTGTTGTTGTTGTAATAGAATTATAGAAGGGCATATGGACTTCAGTTTAAAGCTTTCAGATCATCTAAATAACGTATATATTTAATGTAGTGGTCGGTCAAAGTAGCATGGTCAAGTTTGAAAATGGTTTTCTGGGTAACCCAGAAAACCTATGAACACTGCCTCTGACATAGTTTGACCGGCATGTATATGCTTGATGTGTTGTTCATATGGTGATGTTTTGTAATGGATTTGTAGTCTCACATGTTGTCTACAAGCTGGAACTTTTAATCACAAAAACAACACTTATATCACAAGTTGTGGAAGCCCAAAGTAGGCTACATGAACTGTTCTTCATTTCTAGGTAACCCATAAATGAAGAACAGCATCTGACAGCTACTTTGATGACTCAGATCTCTTCGGTTATGTGTTGTTTGAACCTGTTTGTTGTTGGATCTTGTAGTCTTGCATTTTCACTACACGATCTGATCAACAACATGCCCAGAAACACAATACACACTGTTTTAATCTTGGTCAAACATGGTCACTCGGTCACTGCACATAAATTTCTGGATTTGATGAAGAACGCGAAGAACACCTACAACGACGGTTCTGTCGCTATAGGTGGTCTTTAGCGACAGTTTCTATATAAAAATTAAATTTTTATTAAATAATTATAGAAAATTAGTTTTTAATTATTAAAAATACAAAATAGATTATTAAAAATAATTTTAAATTCTAAAAATTAGTTTTTAATTATTTTAATTATATTTCATAAATAATTAATATTTTTTAAATATTATTGGTACTTAATTTATTTAATTATAATATTAAATAAATTATTTAAAAATGATTTTAATACATGAAAAATCATTTAAAATTATATTATGTTATAAGAAAATATTTTAAGTTATTTTTAATGACTTTTAATATTTTGTGATAAATTTCATTAATAAATTAATATTAATGATAAGTAAGTTATTTAGAAAAGGAATTAAATAAATTAATTAAAAATAATTTTATTATATTAAAAATTATTTTAAATAATAATAAGGTATTTAAAAATATTTTACGTTATAAAATATAACTTTCAATATTTAAATGTAAATTTAATTAATTAATTATTATTAATGATATTAGAATTATTTAATAATTATATTAAATAAATTAGTTTAAAAATTATTTTAAATGAAAATAAAGTGTTTAAAGATATTTTAAATTATAAAACATAACTTTTAATATTTAAAGGATAATATCATTAATAGTTTAATATTAATGATTATTAATTTATTATTAATGATATTAAATTTATTTAATAATTATATTAAATAAATAGTTTAAAAATAGTTTCATTAATTTAAAAATTATTTAAAAAGGATATAAATGAATTAAAAATATTTTAAGTTATAATTAATGACTTTTAATATTTTGATAAATAAAACATTAATACTTTAATATTAATGGTAATTATTTAAGAATGATTTTAAATGGTTTTAAAAATCTTTTAAGGGTAATATTAATACTTTAAAAATATTTTGAGTTATTATAAATAACTTTAATATTTTGGCAATGGTTTCATAAATAGTTTAATTGTAATTAAATATTAACGATAATAAAATTGTTTGATATTTAAATCATTTAATAATGATTCCGATGTTTGAAAATTCATATAAATGTTTTAAAATTCTTATAAGTCATTTAAAAATAATATAACTGATACTTACGGATATTGAGTTATAGAATGAAGTCTTAGACTCGATAATTACCGATAAAGCTGTCCGTAGACCAACATATTTCAGAAATTGATATAGACTTAAATAATTTAATTAGATATGTGTTTATTTGTGATTCAATGGTTATTAAACATATGTGACAATATGATTAGGTAATGTGCTGACAGTAATAAGCAGTGCTAGGTGTTATAGTATATTGTTCTAATCAGTAAAATGATTTTATTACTGATAGGTTATTATGCAAAAGATAAAACTAGGTTGCGAACTATAAGCAGCGTATCAGACAAGTATCTTACCTTTGCATTTTCTTTATGCAATGGACATGAGTAAATTAGTTTAAAAATCATTTTAAATGAAAATAAAGTGTTTAAAGATATTTTAAATTATAAAACATAACTTTTAATATTTAAAGGATAATTTCATTAATATTTTAATATTAATGATTATTAATTTATTATTAATGATATTAAATTTATTTAATAATTATATTAAATAAATAGTTTAAAAATAGTTTTATTAATTTAAAAATCATTTAAAAAGGATATAAATGAATTAAAAATATTTTAAGTTATAATTAATGACTTTTAATATTTTGATAAATAAAACATTAATACTTTAATATTAATGGTAATTATTTAAGAATGATTTTAAATGGTTTTAAAAATCATTTAAGGGTAATATTAATACTTTAAAAATATTTTGAGTTATTATAAATAACTTTAATATTTTGGCAATGGTTTCATTAATAGTTTAATTGTAATTAAATATTAATGATAATAGAATTGTTTGATATTTAAATCATTTAATAATGATTCCGATGTTTGAAAATTCATATAAATGTTTTAAAATTCTTATAAGTCATTTAAAAATAATATGACTGATACTTACGGATATTGAGTTATAGAATGGAGTCTTAGACTCGATAATTACCGATAAAGCCGTCCGTAGACCGATATGTTTCAGAAATTGATATGAACTTAAATAATTTAATTATATATGTGTTTATTTGTGATTCAATGGTTGTCAAACATATGTGACAATGTGATTAGGTAATGTGCTGACAGCAATAAGCAGTGTTAGGTGTTATAGTATATTGTTCTAATCAGTAAAATGATTTTATTACTGATAGGTTATTATACAAAAGATAAAACTAGGTTGCGAACTGTAAGCAGCGTATCAGACAAGTATCTTACCTTTACATTTTCTTTATGCAATGGACATGAGTAATAATGTTTTTAAATTATATTATTACTGTACAAATTATTAACCCTATATTATATACGCTCATTGATTATCAACATGTTAGTATATGGTAGTTCAGATATATATTATGTTCGTTAATATCTATAAATGGTTATACAAGTGTCTCCACTTGGATAATCATTGTATTTAATCACATGTTGATACACCTCTGTCAATTATCACGTGTATATATGTGTGTATATATATATATATATATATATATATATGTTAAATTATAAATTATTGTTGAACAAATAAAATCTTGTTATTATCAAACTGAATTGCTTTGGTTTGAAACCCAGACAAGTATGAACATCCCTTACACGGGAAAAACTTTTTATGCACCCAAGGTGGACAGAGTGAACGATAACATCGTTCTTGCATGTAGTATTGATCAATACAGGGTACAACAGACTGATCACCCTCGTGCCCGTAAGTTATGATGGTTTATAGATGAAGTTCTGTTTAACCTTTTCGAAAATGAAAATAATGTTTATAGTATGTCACCCTAATCCCTATTTATAGTCATTACGTAGTTTCAAAATTTGAAAGAGGACTGTTATGTTATTATTATCGGTTCAGATTACTTCACAACTATCGATTTGTTGTGGAAGGGTAGTATAAAGAAAATATTTAAATTCTTTCGGCTTATATATATATATATATATATATATATATATATATATATATATATATATATATATATATATATATAATTGCTATTACTTGCTGGGCACTCAAATGCTCATCCTTTCTTAATTTAAATGTTTTCAGCTAAGTATGAAGAACCAAAAAGCTCATGCAGAAACAAAGGAAAAGGAAAGCTAACCAATTAAGATTTATGGTAGTTTGTGTATTAGTTTGATATTATTAAGACAAGTATGATATATATTATCTTTCATGTATTGTAATGAATGTTTAAAGGTCTCGTACGTGGGGATTTGACTCTGATAATATGTAATTAAGTTGATCTTTATATTATTGTTGTTATTATTATTAGTATTATTCCACTCATAGAAATGGTATCGTGAAGCACTGAGTTCGGGTTTCAAGTACCCGGATTTGGGGGCTTTACAGAATGAATCCTGAGGTACGACATTTCGTTGCCAGAAAGCCGTAAGGAATAAGAAATTGACTTAACGAACGTTATAGTTAATGGTTCGGATAAGTTACTATATGTTAGGTTATGGTACAATCGTAACCTTTGATGTTTGACATATGGGACCTGGGCTAAACAATTCCTTAAGAGAGCTAAGGTATATACAAAACTGGCAATCAATCTAACTCAATGTGATGGCAATGTAGATGAAACGAGAACTTGTTTGTTGGTTGTTTGTGGGAAATCACTCAAAGTATCATATGGACTACTAGTAGAGAAGCGATGTGTGCTGAGTTCTATAGGAGTTATAAGAAGAATCTAAGAATATAAATCATCAAAGATGATGAACGTTTTGAGTAAGACATCTCCGTATGTCATGAAGCCGTAAGCCGATAATGAAAGTTGGTCGCATAAACTTATATTGCAAGAACGCGAACTCCAAGAAGTAAAGTTAAGTAAACCAATGCGTAAGTCAAGTATATGACTAATTGATGTTTATGTTTTCTCCTTATGTGTTATATAGGGATTGGAATGAGCAGTTCAGCGTAAGATGTAGCTATGCGTAAGGCAAATTTCCTAACTTCATTCATATTCTAAATGAATGCTAGTTTCTTAAACTTCTCAGATGCTGAACTTGAGAAATTTTGTCTATGTGCGAATGTGCGATATTTGTACAAGGTGGTAGATTGTATGAGGCCCTGAGCCATAATGTGAACACTTTGGTGTTTCTATGAGATGAATTGTTCTGTGATTGAGCTGGTTAATACAAGTATGTTCTGTTTATACATGATCCGTTATTGTTAAGTCTGTGCTAATGATTCTAACCAGACAGAATGTGTATGAAAAGATAGAAGAATGAACGTATTTCAAAGTGAAAGTGAATATTGTTTTAAAATGATAAGAATCGAGATTATTCATATTATTCAAGTTACTTCATAATCTTTGTTCGGTTATCGAAGTTCTAAAGGAATGTTTGAATTCTTGAAGTTGTTTATTCAACTGTTATGACTTGCTGGGCAATTGAATGCTCACACTTGCTTTAAATGAAAAATATTTTCAGTGAACGATGTTAGAAGAACTTAAGGATCCCGTAAAGATCAAGCTGACGGTATCTAGATGAAGTGTCATTCAGAATGTGAATGAGCGAGAAGATTAAGTGAAGACTTATAATGTAGAAAGATGAAATTGAATTATAGACTAGTTTAATGAACTGTTATGTATCCTTGGTGACGGATAGAAGTCACTCTTGTAAGATGAAATGGATATTGTATTTATCATTATTTGTAATGAAAGATGTTATAAGGTTTTTAGAACCTGGGTTTTGAGAAGGTATGTTGTTATATTTCAGTATTTAATGATGTATGATGGATGAATGATGTACTCGTGACGTACAAAATCCGAGTGTGAAGATAGACCAGATTTTGGGGCGTTACAAGTTGGTATCAAAGCCAATAGTTTATAAATCTTAGGTATGAGTACCTAAGACTATAATCGTAGAGAGAAGGATAAGAGGATCACCACGGGATCATAGTAAATCATAGTAACAAATGAGCTATTAAATGATGAATAATTTATAGCTAATGCTATGAATGAATGGTACTATGAAGTGGTACGGGAAGAAGAACTCAGATTGAGTAGTAATGGTTAGCATACGAATTAAAAAAAATTCGTATTAAGTAAAGAGAACTTTAGAAGTTGTAAAATTTTAATTGAGGACTCATGTGATAGCTGAGTTGTATGAACCTTTGTTATGGGCAGAGGTTTGTGCTTGGTGTAACAACTTCTTAGCTTATTACAGTGATAATAATTAGAACTGGTCGTGCTATTAAGATGTATATGACGAGAAGGTGAATCTTTTCTCATGCATATACTTGATAGGTAGAGAACGATAAGGTAGGTGCGAGTTCTTGAAACTCATACTTATGGTAAGTTTGTGACTCATAATAATATGGTATATTTTTGAACATCTCAGCGAATGGACGCCTATGGTCTAACTGGATAGTTCTTAAACTCATATTATTGTGAAAAGTTCCTGAACTCATAACGTGTGGTAAGTTGATGAACTGTACTAAGGTATAGGGATATTTAGACTGAAAGCATGTATTTTAGTAGAATTAGCATTAAAGGTGATAGAGAAGATTAAGAATTGTAGCAGTAAGACAATGAAGAAAGATTGAGAACAGGATATTTCAAGTCATCTAGCTATGCTAGATTTCGAACTTTTATTGAAATCGTGCTTATGAGTGCGCACTTTAAAAAGGAAAGAATTGGTTCAACTTTTGGGACTAATGAATTTTAAAAGAACTATTCTTGGTATGTCTATACTAATTGATTCGGCTAGATTTAAAATATCAAAATGAATTTTATATCATCCGTGCATTTGATGCAAGGATAGCAAAGGATGGAGTTATTAACGCAATTGAACCTAGTATTGGATGTGATCTTAGGATCAACAACCCGCTATGGTAGGATGTATAATGACGAAGTCATAAACTGACGAAGTCCTCAACGTACTGTGAAAAGTACGGTATCATGACGTCATAAAATGTTTTGATGTATTGCGAAAAGAATTTAAAGAAGTAGTCGATGTCAATTGAGTTGACTAGACGAATGTTTCAAGTTGATGTCTAATTTATTGGTATGGTCTAAGCTAATTATTATGGCTAAGACAAATGGTATGTTATGTTTAAAAGAAAATCGAGCATTCTTTGAAGAAGTTGTGCCAAACCAAATTATTTTGGTATAGAATCTAATTATTAAGTCTGAGGTGAACATATCCCGAAATGGGGTATACGTTGGGTTAGAGGTAGTTTGCTTTCTTTGTGATTGTAAACAGACCGTGGAAGAAAGGTTATGGCATCATGCTATTAAACCTAGTAAGAGTTCATGGTCGATTTGACCCCTCAGCAAAAGTATGAAACATTTTAAAAGGAAATTTTATATTTCTCGTTATTCCTTCTACTTCATGATTCTTGATAGGTTATGGAGGTTAGGAATGATGGAAAGATAGGGACTCCATTGAAGGAAAGTTGAGAAGAATGGTAAGCTAAAATTTCGAGGACGAAATTCCGTGAAGAAGGGGTGAATGTGATGACCCAGGTAAGGGTGTGGTTTTAAGAAATTCCGAGGAAGGAATTTTTATAAGGGGGGAAGAGTTTGACAACCCCGAAATTCGGATCGTCCAGAAGTTAAGTTTAAAGAATTAGTTATTAATAAAATAAATTTTTATTTATACTATTTTGTGCTATGTGTTTATTAATCGTTCTATAACCTAGGATGATTAGAAGTCGGGAGTATTCTGGCTATGAGCTAGACTGAGCGAGTAAAAATTTCAAGACGAAAATAAAATTTTTCCGGGAACAAAAATATTTTCGGGGAGAAAGACGAAATAGACACTATTTGTAAGACCCCAACTTTTATGAATAAAGATGAATTTTCTATAAATATCATTTTTGAATATTATGGAGTGAATTTGATATAATGTTATAGTTGTGGATAATATTTATAAATTTTGCAAAGTACGCAAGTTGTTATATAATATTCGATTGGTCGGGGAATATTCGTTTTAACAGAAAATATTCGTACGACGACACAATAATTGGTGAAGCCCACAATAGAATTATTGTCGGATTGAGAAAACGACAAAAATATCTTTTTATAAAAATAACTGCAAAAGTTTTATCGTTAACTATTAGAATACCCGGTGGTTAAAATATAGTAATACGTGGGGTTGCACAGTAGCACACGGTATTGCACAGTATTTTTGAATTATTGATTCTTACGTAAGAAGGCACTACTTAACAATTGTTACAGTAATTACTGTTTAATATTTTATTTTATTGATTAAATAATTAATGCATTGATATTTTATATTATTGTTGTTTCAATAATTGTCACTACACAGTATTTTCCATTATCAAATTAATAATTCATATTATTTGAATAATATTATTAGATAGCATTATTGGCAATGTCTAAAAAGTTCTGTCACAAAGAGGTTTGGTCACCTAATTGCGCGCCAGTAAAGAGAAATCCTTATCGAAAAATCTCCTCTTTCCTGGAACAGTCTGGTTGTCATTATTGTGATTCTATAATATTATTTGAGAATAATTAATTATTGATTTATATGATAAAAAAATAATTATTTTATATGGACATAAATGATGGATAGGAAAATATTTATTTTATGTGGTTATAAATGAAAGAATTAATGTTGAGGTGTTGGATCAGTATTTTGTCGGATTGGAAGTTTTAAAAAATCAAATCGGTATTCTTAAAGCTCTATTGTGTGAGTTATAATTTTAATCCGACCGTTAGATCGTTGTGATTTTTTGATATGTTATGCATATATAAGTTGAGTATATGTCCACAAATTTTAAACCGTTAAAAATTAACGTATAATTTGTTATGAATTTTAAGAGGTGTTAAAAATTGTCCGTTTGTGGAATTTAGATATTTTCTGTTTAAAATTTGGAAAAATTTAAAGCTACAAAGTTGTAGAGAAATCGATTTCGTATGGAATGAGCATAAAATTTGTATTTTTCTGATAAAGGGCTATTTTATATGAATTGTTGATGTTTCGAAAATTAAATATTTTTTATTAAAATTATGATGGGACCCACTTTTGTTTTGAAACATGTGAGCTGTAAAAATGTTTCAAGATAGCATGCTTGGCTTTTTCAACAAAGTAGGTTATGTAGAAAGAAAGAAAAAATATATTATTTTATTATTTAGTCTCCTATGGCGTTCTATAATTTTCCTACAAATAGGCGCTTAAGTTAAAATTGAAAATTACACCAGAATCAGAGAATTCTTCTTCTATAATCTTAAGCGTATTTCTTTAGAGGTTTAGAAAGCTTTGAGCGTTAAAAACAGTGAAAGTTTTCTTCAAGAATATCCCCTCTATATCAGTTGGAATACTCTTCTTTTCAAAGTAAGGGATGTTATTTTTGTTCAATATTCGCTTGAAATATTATTTTCTTCCATACTCTGTAGTATGTAAGTAATATTATTTCGTTTCAGATTTTGAATTCTATACTCGTTTTGTTAAAATTTTAGCTTCTATACTCCATGAAATTAGTAGAATGTCCTTGATATTTGTGCTTCATCCAGTATCTTTTCATGAAAATATTATTCTGAGCATTCTTGATAAGTTTAAAAAAAAAATTTGTCGGAGTACTATTCACAGGATTACTATTCTCAAAGTAATATTCACTCAAGTACTATTCACCCGAGATACTATTCATGATAAAAATTGATTCGTTTTCGGTCCAAATTATTTTTGGTACAATATTATTCTTGAATTTTACTCCACAAGGCTGTATCATGTTGACAATTTGGACGTTATTAATTTTAGGATAAATTATATTATAAATCTTTAAAAATTTATCCTTGAACTTGTTTTATTGAATTCTTATATCATTATCATCATCCTCATGTTTATATTCTGTTGAAAGTCATATGTGGCCTGTAGTGCATAGATGGACTTGGTATGATATGATCAGGGATTATTCGGTATAATCATGACCGTAATGCTACAAATGATGTGGTAAAAGTTCTTATTGGCCCGTAGTACAATGATGGACAGTTTTTGGCATGATCATGACCTATGATGAATACACGAATATCCTTGGCCCGTAGTGCATGGATAATTTGTGGTCGTGATACTAATGAATATCCTTGGTCGTAGTGCAGGGATGATGTGGATTATTTATTAAGCTGAGTCTCAGCGATAAAAGTGATGAAAAGCCTTTTAAATCATAGAAGATAGTAGATTTTATTCTCTACTTGACTCTTCTAATGAATTGCTTGTTTCACTGCAGTTAAACTTGATGTTTGTTATATTTTATCAGTTTAACACTGTTGAAGGCTAACGATAAATTATTCTGCATTATCTTAGTCATAATATTTCATACTGGGCTAGTTGAGCTCACCCTTTTGCTTTTATTGTCCTCTTCAGGAAATGAGAACGTAGCCGGAACTAGTCGGGAAACGGAATAACGGTCCAGATGATAGCATTAGTAGTCCTCACTATTCTATGAAATAGTGTGATAATAATTGTATTGAGGACTCCATTTGAGTTGAATACTGTCTAGAAGACAATATTCGTTTTAAAACTCTCAGTTTATATTTTGTCATATTTTACACGACAGTTGTATCATTAAGTTGTATTTGAATTTTGTACCATGTATTTGGTGACTCAAGATGGGTGATGTATACCTATTTTGGGGGCGTCACAGTTGGTATCAAAGCTTAGGGATATGATCCCTGGCTGAGATGTGAGATAAAAAGTAGAAGGGGAGAGACGGGAAATTCCTTCGTTAGTATAACCTACCTAAGTTTATTTGGTATTTAATTGGTTGGTAAGAGTATAGGGATAATATGTGACATGTCAATTAACCCTTGTTTTGTGACAGTATTTAAAAATGACATCTGAGAATGTTGAGAATAGCAATGGAGCACAGGAGACCGTTGAGTCTCCACAGATCAACAATCAGGATAATGTACATCAGGAAGGCAACAATCCTCATGTAAACAACAACACTGACCAAATGATGAATGATGGAATGTTCAGAGGCTTTCTGCAATTCATGCAACATCAGGCAAGAGAGACTCCTGTCCAAAATGCAGGTAGAAACACTGGCAACTCTCGGACGGTCACTGCTAAACAGTTTAAGGAGCTGGGACCACCGAAGTTTTTTGAAAAGTCAAAACCACTTAAGGCGGAGACGTGGATAAAGAAGATCAACAAGATATTTGATGTCTTAGGATGCTCTGAGGAGCAAAAGGGAACCTTTTCCATCTTCATGTTACGGGCAAAAGCAGATTACTAGTGGTAATATGTAAAGCGTACTCAAACTGTCGCACTGAAGATGTCTTGGGAGAAGTTCCAAGAACTGTTCAACGACAAGTACTTTCTCAAAAGTATTCGTCACATGAAGGAGGTAGAGTTCATCAAGTTGGAGCAGAACAATATGACTGTGTCGCAGTACGAAGCTAAGTTTGCCGAGTTGTCCCGGTTTACATCCCACTTGGTTGATAATGAGGAGAGAATGACGCGGATGTTTTTAAGAGGTTTAAAACCTGAGATACGTCAATACCTAATTTTTCATAAACTGTGTTTGTATTCAGATGTTGTAAATAGGGCTCAGTTATTAGAGCGCGATAACGAGTTAACCCAACCAAGCGAAAGCAGCCGGTAAAATGATAATACCAGTGGTAGCAGTCATCGAAGCGGTGACAACAAACGTGGAGGGAATCAACATTCTATAAATGGTAATCACTTCGGTCGTAATCATGGGCAAGACAATAAGAGTGGATATTTCAAGAAGAGGAGATTCAAAAATAATGGAAAGACGTCAGCACCAGCACCCGTTGTTAAGGAAGGAGAACTACCACCTATCATATGCTTCAAATGCGGAGGGGAGGGATACAACTGCACGATGCAGTCCAAAGCGTGTATAATTATGGAAGAGAATGTCACCTAGCCCGATTTTGTCGTGCACCGAAGACAAGTCCAGCTGGGATGGAGGCACCAAAGGCCGTCCCAAAAAAGTCAAAACTGGTAGTTTAAGGGAGAGCTTTTGCCGTAACCTCCCAGAAAGTAAGGAACCCGAACGAGGTCATCACGGGTAAGCTTGTCATAAACTCTAGCGAAGTCTATACCTTATTTGATACTAGTTTTGAAAGTAGTATGCATACAAGCCAATCATGCATGATGATAAAGCATATACATTGTAATCAATCTTATTTATTTATTAATAAAAGAATTATTTATTGAAGGCATTTATTATCTGCATGGTGTTGTTTTAATAATATGTGATAAACCCATAGTTTTAAGCAATGCTTTTAGAATTATGACGAGATCATGCTAATGAGATCTAAATTCTTAGATAGCTTAAACTAAAATGTTCCCAATCAATGGATTACTAAAAAGGGGATTAGTGAATCCGGATAGATTGGTACGTACGTTGTTTGCTCATTGGATGAGGATGATTGATCTCATGATCATTTATGTGGAGACACTAAAGTAAGTATGTAGGTACTTATTAGAGAATAAGTTCACTGAACGTGACTCGCTAAAGAATACCTAATGGAGTTTTACTTACCTGTTAATAGGAATTCCTGTAGTGATAGTAGTACAAATGATCCTTAGACTTAAGATCATCATAGTATCTTATATATAATGAATTACACTTTGACTTATTCCTTAAGACTCTTAGAGTATATCAAAGGGTATGCTTAGGTGTAATAAATTATATATGAAGATAATGAATGATCAATAAAAAATCTATCACTTCTAGTAAAAGAAGAGAAATGTCATATATGATTCGATAAATGATAACCCAGGAATCCTTAGCCAAGGTAGAATAAAATTAGAAAGTAGTTTTTAATTTGCAATCATTAGGAGTTGTGCATTTTGGAATCGAAATACATATAATTAAATAAAATAAGACTTAACAATAATTCTATGTCTTATATTTTAATTGGGACATTGTATGGTGGACTGATTGAATTGTACGGTAACTATTAACTCAAAGGTTATTTTATGATTAATGTTAAAATTTATATTATCTGAAAAGTCGTTGATCGCTAGGGAGGCTTATCCCTATTGTAGAATAAATATTATTTATTTAAATAAATTAATTGTTTAATTTATTTATTTAAATAAGATTAGAATTATTCTAATTGATTTATTCACAACCGATTTAATATGAAAAAAACCTAAAGGGTCACACCATAAAAGGAAGAATAATTATTTAAGAAGTTAATGGCATAATCGTAATAATATGTTAAATATATTTAATTTAATTCATGGTGATAGAATAAATTAAATAACTTAATATTTATTATTTAATATTTTAGAAATATTAAATATAAATTAATAAGTGGAGACTTATTAATATTATTACAATTATTATTATTTTAATTTCTAAAAGAGTTTAGAAATTAATTTAATATAAGTACTCTCATTTATTCCTAATAGGATTAGGAGGGAAAATTAGTTAAAGGTGCTTAATTAATTATTCCTAATAAGATTAGGGAGCTCATTTAATTAAAAGAGTTTAATTAAATAAATAATACCTTATTTTAATTAAATATGGTTACCTGATATCTTTATGAGAGGAGTCTTATATCAGATATCAAGACATACATAATTCCAATTGTTGGAGAGTACTTCTCCTTTTTCTATAGAGATAGAAAAAACTAGGGTTTGAGCCAATATACCCTTCTTCTTGAAAATTCTTCTTCCTTAGTGGATCACCTCTGGAGGCCATACACTTGGGTGTCATACATTGATCAAAGGAAGGAATCTAACCGGAGATTCAAGGAGATCGCGGAGAAGTACGAGGTGAACTCGTACCTGAGGAAGCTCGTTTCTACAAGGGTATGATTTCATAATATCTTATTCTTCGTTTAATTAATAATATGCATAAAGGATGATCCGGGTAATTGATTTGTGAAAATTTTTAAAATCTGATTTTATTATGCTTCCGTTATTTTTGCAATTTGATTGCTACTTTGATTTTCACAAAATCTTACAATGATATCAAATCCAAACTTTATGCTAATTATTAATTGTTTTGATTCCATATATGTATGGGTATATATTTTGAATAATTTATTGGACATAATTTTGTTGTATAAAATTTATTTAAAAAAACAAACTGTTATCAAAATTTGCGATATCCCTTGTTTCATGAATTCCGTGATTTGGTGGCAAATTATATATATATATATATATATATATATATATATATATATATATATATATATATATATGATTTGTTACAGGCGGGTTTTTGTTTTTACAAGGGATCACGTTTTTTTTATTAAGGATTTGATACAGGCGGTTTTAATGTGATAACATATCCTGTACGGCTCAATTAATATTATATATATATATGATAATATGATATTAAGTAAAGTTCAGGTGAACGGATTTCCTTTTTCAAAAACCGTGATCACGATCCTTAGATTATTACTGTAATATATATATATATATATAACCGTACAGTTATGTTATATTTATATATATATTATTTTAATAATTTTATAATTAAAATAAAAAATTTATTTTAATCTTAAAATTAGATTTCGTGCAACATAAATTTGCCTATTAAATGATACTAATATATATATGGAATGATTTTATTTATTGATACATATGGTGATATGTACGATAATAAATGAGATTGATTATGGACTATTGACCAATGTGATTGGATTTATTTTTGTTGGATGTTTGAATGCATGAGTTTTATTAAATGGGGTCTGCATGTGTCGTCTTTTCTGGTTTTCTTCTTGTTGTAAATTCTATCTCTCTCTTATGTACTTCCCCTTGACTGCTGATCAAGGTTTCTATTTAAATTAAATAGTTTAATTGTATAGGATTAGTTAGAATTTTTTGAAGAACCCGAGATCAAGGAGCAAGGGGCGCTCGAAGACCCGTTTGTAATGGAGTCCGGGTTTAAATGTAATAGTTATATTTAAATATTTATTCTTGCACCCTAGGGTTTGACCATTTGGTTCACTTGGTGGCTCTAGTGAACCAAACTAGAATAAAAGTCCATAATCAATCCGGGTAGAATATAGTATTCTATATGTGCATGCTAGTATTATATATATTATATATTATGCAAACATGCTTCACATGTTTAATAATATGACGCGTATTTTATATATATATATATATATATATATATATATATATATATTTGCATGCGCGCTAAACAAGATGAAACGAATTATAACAAATCCCTCAGAGTTTTTATATATTAAGTCTTAAGCGTTTAAAGATATTTAGAATATCGAACGTCGCCTTCTAGCATGATAAAATTAATAGAGTATTAAATATTTAATATGAGTTTGTTGTGTCACCACAAGGCTATATATATTTGAAATGGAATCCTTATTCTCACTAGCAAAAATTTTAATTAGATTTTGCCGAACTATATAAATGAGAGTAATATAGTTTGAAGAAAATAGTGGGAGATACCAATATAAAATAAGACCTAATTTATTTTGGTAATTAATTAAATGAATGTTTGCTAAAATATTGTCTTTTTACATACAGAATTTTAAAAATGTCACATTCACTAATTTCACTGCGTAGCATACTTGATGCTAATAAACTGACCGGACCGAATTACATAGACTGGTTAAGGAATCTGAGAATTGTTCTCACTGCTGAAAAGATTTCTTATGTCCTAAATTCTCCCGTACCTACAAAAGTTGCAGAGACAGCCTCTGAGGAAGAGATTGCTACTTTTAAAAAGTGGCAAGATGATGCATCTGTAGCTCAATGCATCATGCTCGCATCCATGAGTAACAAGCTTCAGCGTCAGCATGAAACCATGGATGCTCCTACTATGCTATTGCACCTTCAAGAGCTGCATGGTGAGCAAAGTAGGACCGCTAGATATGAAATATCTAAGGAGCTCTTTCGATGTCGGATGACCAAGGTTACTACCGTTGAGACTCATGTCTTAAAGATGATCAATCTGATTGAACGTCTCAGACAGCTTGGGTTCATCATGGATGGGGAGTTGAGTTAAGATTTAGTCTTGCAGTCACTCCCAGACAGCTTCTCATAATTTGTTGTGAATTTTCACATGAATAAGTTAGATGTCAGCTTGCCTGAATTACTTAACATGTTGAAAACTGCTGAAGGTCACTTCCCATCTAAGAAGAACCATATCTTACTGGTGAGTGATTCTTCCAAGAAAAGGAAGAGGCCCAGGGTATCTTCTGAAAAGAAGAAATCCAAGAAGGCTAAGGGAAAGGCGAACGTGAAGGATCAAAAGAAACTTGATCCAGCTAGCAAAGAAATTTCCTTCCATTGCAACAAGCCGGGTCACTAGAAGAGGAACTACAAGGATTATCTTGCGAAACAAAAGTAGAAGAAGCTTGGAGAAGCTTCGAATCCTAATCAAAGTTTGTTTATGATTGAAATTAATTTTTCTGAAAGTCAATTTTCTACTTGGGTATTGGATACTGGTTGTGGTTCTCACATATGTAATAATATGCAGGGACTGGTCAAAAGTAGAAAGCTGATCAAGGATGAGGTCGTCGTACGAGTGGGAAATGGAGCAAAGGTTGCTGCATTAGCTGTAGGGACTTATTGTTTAGCATTGCCTACGGGCAAATTCATTAATTTAAATAATTGTTATTTTGTTCCAAATATCATTAGAAACATTATTTCTATCTTTGTATTGGATATGAATGATTTTAATATTATAATAAAGAACAACAGTTGTTCTATTTATAATGATAATATTTTATATGGTGTTGGTAATTTGCGAAATGGACTTTATATACTTGACTTGCATGAAAATATACTTTAAATTGAACAAACTAAGAAAAGAAAAAGAGATGATGTTAATTATACCTTCACGTGGCACTGTAGACTCGGTCATATTAATAAAACAAGATTATCTAAGTTGCATAAAGATGGGCTCCTAAAGTTATCGAATTATGAATCATATCCAACTTGTGAATCTTGTCTCATTGACAAAATGACTAAATCTCCTTTTAGTGGAAAAGGAGAAAGAGTTACAGAGTTGTTAGCGTTGGTACACACAGATGTATGTGGACCTATGACAACGAATGCACGAGGAGGGTATTCTTATTTTATTACATTCACTGACGATCACTCAAGATTTGGATATGTGTATTTAATGAAATACAAATCTGAATCATTTGAAAAGTTCAAAGAGTTCAGAAGTGAAGTAAAGTAGCAAACTGGTAAGAGTATTAAGATTCTTCGATCTGATCGAGGAGGAGAATACTTAAGTGGTGAGTTTCTCAATTGTCTCAAAAAAATGGTATAATCTCACAATGGAATCTACCAGGGACGCCACAGATGAATGGTGTATCTGAAAGGAGAAATCGAACATTGTTGGACATGGTTCGATCCATGATGAGCTTTACCGACCTTCCAGTTTCCTTCTGGGGATATGCCCTAGAATCGACTGCATACCTACTTAACAAGGTACCTACAAAATCCGTCCCCAAGACCCCATATGAGTTATGGACAGGGAGGAAACCAAATCTTAAGCATGTTAAGACTTGGGGTTGTCCAGCTTATGTCAAAAAGTGTGAAAACGATAAGCTACAGACTATATCTGACAAATATAGATTTATGGGATACCCTAAATAAACATCGGGGTATTATTTCTATCATCCAACTGATCAAAAGGTGTTTATTGCGAAACATGCTGCTTTCTTGGAAATGGAGTTTATCCTTGAAGGGGTCAGTGGGAGTAAGATATATCTTAAAGAGGTTCAAGAACCACAAAATACTACAGATCAAAGTGAGGTACCTAACCAAGTAGAGATTCCTTCTGTACCACACCCTATTCGTAAATCTGGAAGAGTACCAAAGATACCTGATAGGTATGAACTTGTCATAGAGGATGACGATGAGGTACACATCATAGATGACGATGATCCATTGAATTACGAACAGGCTATGAGTAATAAAGACTCAGAGAAGTGGCAAGAAGCCATGAAATCTGAGATAGACTCCATGTATGAGAACCAAGTATGGACTTTGGTTTCACCACCTGAAGGCATTAAGCCTATTGGGTGTAAATGGGTCTTTAAAAGAAAGACTGGAGTAGACGGCAAGGTAGAGACCTATAAGGCCCGACTGGTCGCAAAAGGTTTCAAACAAAGACAAGGAGTTGAGTATGACGAAACCTTCTCACTAGTATCAATGATCAAGTCCATTCGGATTTTGCTTGCGAATGCAGCTTACCATGTCTACGAAATTTGGTAGATGGATGTGAAAATGGCCTTCCTCAATGGGAAACTTGAGGAGGATGTGTATATGACACAGCCAGAGGGATTTATTTCAAAGGTTGGAACAAATCAAGTCTGTAAGCTACAACGATCTATTTATGGATTGAAGCAAGCTTCTCGTAGGTGGAACATCCGTTTTGATGAGACAATCAAAGAGTTTGATTTTATCAAAAATGAGGATAAACCATGTGTGTACAAGAAGGTTAGTGGGAGCGCTGTTTTATTCATCATATTATATGTTGATGATATATTACTGATAGGGAATGGTATTCCTATGCTACAATCAATTAAAATCTGGTTATCTAAACACTTCTCCATGAAGGACATGGGATAAACATCCTATATTTTGGGGATAAAGATCTATAGAGATAGATCTCAAAGGATGCTTGGCTTGTCCCAAGGAACGTACATTGACTCGATGCTAAAGAGGTTTAGCATGGAAGATTCCAAAAGAGGTCTCATGTGTGACGCCCCCAAAATAAGTATACAACACCCATTCTGAGTTGCCAAATACATGGTACAAAAACTAAACTACAACTTCAATAATACAATTGTCGTGCAAAATACGACAACACACACTGTGAGTTTAAATACAAATATTATTTTCTAGATAATATTCACACTCAAATAAGTCCTCATTATAATTATTCAAACACTATTTTACAGAAATAGTGAGGACTGCTAAAACATCTTTCTAGAACCATCACTCCATACCCCGACTAGATCCTGCTATGTTCTCACCTCCTGAGAAGAAAAATGGAACATAAAGGAAAAGGGTGAGCTCAACTAGCCCAGTAAAGAATATTATGACTAAGATAATATACAATAAATTATCATTAGTCTTCAACAGGGAAAAATCTGATAAAATATAATAGACAACAAGTTTTAGATCAACAACTGCTGCGAAAATAACAATTCATTAGAAGAGTCAAGTAGAGAATGAGTTCTACTATCGTCTAAGATTTAAAAGTCCATCATCAATATTTTATCACTGTAACATCAATCAATATACATCTTTAATCAAATATTCATATTTGCACTACAGACCAAAGATATTCATTTGTATCACCAGTCGATCATGTTCATCTCAACACCTGTTCATCTTTGCACTACGGGCCAAAGATATTCATCAGATAATAATTCATCTTTGCACTACAGGCCAAAGATATTCAGTAACATCATCATTTAAGACTGAGAATGATGAAAAATATTTTAAAGAAAACGAATCCAGTGAGACAGAAGGACAAATAGTAGGGATTCGTATAACAGTTTATCCAAGATCAATAATACTTCATAATAACTAATTGTGAAACAGAATTTAAAAATAAAGATCAAAACATGAATACAATCAAAGATAGTAACCATAATAGAAATCTTGGACAAAAAGGAAAAATTTTATTTTTTCGGTGAATAGTGTCGTATTCGTGAATAGTGTCGTATACGTGAATAGTGCCGTATACGTGAATAGTAACCCCGACACAAAAAGTTTCAAATTTTATAAAAAAGTTCAAATCAATATTTTGGCATAATGATATCGAAAGAAATAATATCATTTACGAAGAAAATAACATCCCTTACCTCAAAATAACAGTACTTCTGTTCGGAATATCGGGTATAAAGCCGAAGGAAACTTGCACTGTGTAAGACCCCAACTTATTAATGAATAAAATCAAATTTTCTCTAAATATTATTATGAATAATAAGGGGTTAATTTGATATAATACTTTGGTTATGGGTGAAATGTGCAAATTTTGTAAAATAAGCAAGTGGTTATAAAATATTCATTTTATCGGGGAATATTCGTTTGGTCGTGGAATATTCTTGCTGTCGGGGAATATTCGTACGACGGCGCAGCCTTGTGTGGGCCCCATAATGAAAAGCGATTGGATGAAGAAAACGACAAGTATAAGTTGTTTATAAATAACGGCGTAGTTGTTGCCGTTAATACTGTTGGAATACCCGGTGGTTAAAATACAGTAGCACACGGTATTGCACCAATTATTGATTCTTACGTAAGAAGGCACTACGCAATAATTGTTACAGTAGTTACTGTTCAATATTTTATTTTATTGATTCAATAATTGTTGCGTTGATATTTTATATTATTGTTGTTTCAATAATTATTGCTGCACAACATTTTCCATTATCATATCAATAATTCATATTATTTGAATAATATTATTAGATAACATTATTGGCAATGTCTAGAAAGTTCTGTCTAAGGAGATGTTTGGTCATCAAATTACGCGCCAGTAAGGAGAAATCCTTATTGGAAAGCCCCCTCTTTCTTGGGAACGGCCTGGTTGTCGTAAATGTGATTCTGTAATATTATTTGTGAATAATTAATTATTGATTCATATGATAAGGAAATATTTATTTTATGTGGATATAAATGAGGGATATATTTTTGTAGTTAAAAATGAAGGAGTTAATGTTGAGATTTTTATCAGTATTTTTGTCGGAATGGAGGTATTAAAAATCAGGGTTTTTGAGATATTTTGCGGGGGTTATAATTTTTAATCCGACCGTTGGATCGTGATAATTTTTGGATATGTTATACATATATAAGTTGAGTATATGTCCACAAATTCTGATCCGTTAAAAATGAACGTATGATTTATTATGAATTTTACAAGATGACTGGTTCAGAAATTGTTGAATTTTCGGAGTTTATCATTTTGATGAAAAATTCTAGAATTGGTGAGCCCCACTCTTGGTTGGTGAAGAAATGTGCTAAGATTTTTATTCAAATGTGGTGGGTGGGAATAGTAGCAGGTAAAGCCATCAGGTTGCAGGTTAAGTCTGTTTCGGAGTGCTAACATTTTTCTATAAATAGATGGCTAAGTTAAAATTGAAAATCACACCAGAAACAAGTTTTTTCTCTTTTTCTCTCTAGATTATTGAGTGTATTTTGTGAGTATTTAGATACTTTGAGAGTTTCTATTCATCAGAGCAAGTTTCTTTCAGCCTTATACCGGTATTCCGACCAGAAGTACTGATATCTTGAGGTAAGGGATATTATTTTCTTCTTAATGATATTATTTTCTTCAATATCATTATACTGAAATATTGATATGAGTTTTTATCAAATTTAAAACTTTTTGTGTCGGGATTACTATTTACGTATACGGCACTATTCACGTATACGGTACTATTCACGAATACGACACTATTCTCCGAAAAATAAAATTTTCCCTTTTTGTCCAAGATGTCTATTATGGTTACTATCTTTGATTGTATCCATATTTTGATCTTTATTTTTGAATTCTGCTTCACAATTGATTATTATGAAGTATTATTGATCTTGGATAAACTGTTATACGAATCCCTAATATTTGTCCTTCTGTCTCATTGGATTCGTTTCCTTTAAAATATTTTTCATCATCCTCAGTCCTAAATGATGATACTACTGAATATCTTTTGCCTGTAGTGCAAAGATGAATGATTAACTGATAAATATCTTTGGCCCGTAGTGCAAAGATGAACAGGTGTTGAGATGAACATGACCGACTGGTGATACAAATGAATATCTTTAGCTTGTAGTGTAAAGATGAATATTTGGTTAAAGATGATTATTAATCGATGTTACAAGGATAAAATATTGATGATAGACTTTTAAATCTCAGAAGATAGTAGAATTCTTTCTCTACTTGACTCTTCTAATGGTTTGCTATTTTCGCTGCAGTTGTTGATCTAAAACTTGTTGTCGATTATATTCTATCAGATTTTTTCCTGTTGAAGACTAACGATAATTTGTTGTATATTATCTTAGTCATAATATTCTTTACTGGGCTAGTTGAGCTCACCCTTTTTCTTTTTGTTCCATTTTTCTTCTTAGGAGGTGAGAACATAACATGATCTAGTCGGGGTATGGAGTGATGGTTCTAGAAAAATGTTTTAGTAGTCCTCACTATTTCTGTAAAATAGTGTTTGAATAATTGTAATGAGGATTTATTTGAGTGTGGATATTGTCCAGAAGACAATATTTGTATTTAAACTCACATTATGTGTTGTCGTATTTTGCACGACAATTGTATTATTGAAGTTGTAGTTTACTTTCTGTACCATATATTTGGCGACTCATAATGGGTATTGTATACCTATTTTGGGGGCGTCACAGTTGGTATCAGAGCTTAGGGATATGATTCTCTGGCTGAGATGTGAGACAAGAACTAAGAGGGGAGAGACGGGGAATTCCTTCGCTAGTATGACCTGACTAATTTTATTTAGTGTTTATTTGGTCGGTCAGAGTATAGGGATAATATATGACATGACTATTAACCCTTGTTTTATGGTAGTATTTAAGAATGGCAGCTGAGAACGTTAATAATGGAGTAAATCAAACTGTGGAGACACCTTTGATCACCACCCAGGGGAACGTGCAACAGGAAGGTAATATTCCTCCTATAAACAACGTTACCGAGCAAACGATGAATGATGGAATGTTTAGGAGCTGTTTGCAGTTCATGCAAAATCAGACGAGGGAGACTCGTGTGCAGAATACGGGTGGAAATGATAACAACGCGCGGTTTGTCACAGCAAAGCAGTTCAAAGAATTGGGACCACCAGAATTTAAGGGAAAGCCGGATCCGATCATGGCGGAAACGTGGGTCAAGCAAATTACCAAGATATTCGATGTCTTGGGATGCACGGAGGAACAAAAGGTTCCATTCGCCACTTTTATGTTCCGCGGTGAGGCAGACTACTGGTGGGAGTCTGTGAAGCGTACCCAGCCTGACGCACTCAACATGTCCTGGGAAACATTTCAAAAACTGTTCAATGACAAGTACTTTCCTGAAAGTATTCGTCATATGAAGGAGGTGGAGTTTATCAGACTGGAACAAAACAACATGACGGTGTCCCAGTACGAGGCGAAGTTTGCAGAGTTATCCAGGTTTGCACCTCATTTGGTCGAAAATGAGGAACGAATGACAAGGATGTTTCTGAGAGGTCTAAAACCCGAGATTCGGCAATATCTTATCTCTCATAAATTTTCTTTATATTCAGATGTCGTAAACATGGCTCAATTATTAGAGCGAGATAATGAGTATGTGCAACCGAGGGACCACAACCAGGGTCATACCGGTGGCGGCAGTCATCGAAGCAATGAAAACCAGCAGGGAGGAAAACATTTGGACAAAAGAGGTAACCACTCTAGTGGTAATCGTGGTCGTGATAATAGAAGGAGCGAGTCGGGAGGAGATTTCAAGAAGAGAAGGTACAACAATGATAACGTGAAGACGTCAGCACAAACATCAACTGTTTCTAGGGGAGGAGAACGACCACCGGTCGTATGTTACAAATGTGGGAAAGAGGGACATATCAGCCCAAACTGCCCATAATAATCCAAGGTATGTTATAACTGTGGAAAGGAGGGTCATATAGCTCGAGAGTGTTCTGTAGCAAAATCAAGTTCAGTGGGGATGGTGACTCCAAAAGTTGTCCCAGATAAGTCGAAATCAGCGGTTCCTGGAAGGGTGTTTGTCGTGACTGGCCAAAACACGAGAAACCTGAACGAGGTGATCACGGGTAAGCTAATCTTGAAATCTTGCGAAGTTTATACTTTACTAGATACCGGTTCTACCTATTCTTTTATCTCTCTTGCTTGTGCTCAACATTTAAACTTGACTCTGGAGAAATTGGACTTTAACTTATCTGTTGAAACTCTATTGGGTGAAACCTTCGTTACATCTACAGCTTATAAATCTTGCATGATCCAAGTTGGCACTATCACATTACCTGTTGATCTTATCTCTTTAAAGATACTTGCTTTTGATGTGATTTTAGGAATTAATTGGTTAACCACTCATCATGCTAAAATTGATTGTTTTCGTAAGGTTGTTAGTTTTCATATTCCTAACCAACCTGTCATACGAATTCAAACTACTAAACCACTAAAATCAGTCACTGTCATATCAAGCCACAAAGCTATTTGTTTATTAAAAAATGGATGTCAAGCTTTCTTAGCCCATGTTATGGATTGGAATAAAGACAAGTCAGATTTGAATAATATTTCTATTGTTAGAGAATTTCCCGATGTATTTCCTGAAGAACTTCCTGGTCTACCCCCAGAACGTGAAGTTGAATTCTTTATTGACCTTGAACTCGGTACAAAGCCCATTTCTAAAACTCCATATCGAATGACTCCTATTGAACTTCAGGAGTTAAAAGTCCAACTACAGGAGTTGTTGGACATCGGTTTTATTCGTCCTAGTACATCTCCTTGGGGTGCTCCTGTTTTATTCGTAAAGAAAAAAGACGGGAGTATGCGACTTTGTATCGACTATCGAGAATTAAATCATGTCACTATCAAGAATAGGTATCCGCTACCTCGCATTGATGACCTGTTTGACCAGTTGCAAGGAGCACAATTCTTTTCAAAGATCGATCTTCATTCTGGATATCATCAGCTGAAGATTAAAACTGAGGATATTCCAAAGACTACCTTCAGAACTCGGTACGGGCATTATGAATTCTTAATCATGTCTTTTGGATTGACTAATGCTCATGCTGCCTTCATGGATATGATGAACCGTGTATTCAAAGAATATTTAGATCAGTTCGTTGTTGTCTTTATTGATGACATCCTCATCTATTCCAAAAGCCGTGAAGATCATGAGCGCCATTTGAAGCTGATACTACAAAAGATTCGTGAAAATAAGCTATATGCCAAATTGAAAAAATGCGAGTTCTGGCTTGAGGAAGTAGCATTTCTTGGGCACGTGGTGTCAAAACATGGAGTATCTGTCGACCCGGCGAAGATTGAAGCCATACAAAGTTGGGAGCAACCGAAGTCGGTAACCGAAGTACGTAGCTTTTTGGGCTTAGCTGGTTATTATCGGAGATTTGTGGAAGGATTTTCTCGAATCGCTACTCCGTTAACTCAGCTGACTCGAAAAGATATAAAATTCGTATGGAGTGAGGAATGTGAGAAGAGTTTTCAAGAACTCAAGAGGAGACTCATTTCGGCACCTGTTCTGACAATACCATCTGGTTCGGATGGATTTGTTATCTACAGCGATGCTTCAGGCAAAGGGTTAGGATGTGTTCTCATGCAACATGGGAAAGTCATAGCCTATGCCTCGCGACAACTCAAAGAATATGAGAGGAATTATCCTACTCATGATTTGGAGTTGGCAGCAGTCGTTTTTGCGTTGAAGATTTGGAGACACTACCTGTATGGGGAGAAAGTGGAGATCTATACAGATCATAAAAGCCTCAAATATTTCTTCACCCAAAAGGAACTCAACATGCGGCAACGACGTTGGCTTGAGCTGTTGAAAGATTACGATCATACCATCCAATATCATCCTGGAAAAGCAAACGTAGTAGCTGACGCATTGAGTAGAAGATCATATGCGGGTACGAGTGCAATGTTGTTAACACAAAGGCCCATTTTGTATGACTTGCAAAGGATGGAGATAGAGATGAAGGCTCCAAGTACCCACATGATGATATCAAATATACGAGTAGAACCGACTTTAATCGATAAAGTTAAAGCTGCTCAAGCTACGGACATAGAGCTGATGCGTATGAAGAAGAAAGTGCAAGAAGGTGCTATTCCAGAAGCAAGAATCGATGAAGAAGGAATACTTCGAGTCAACTCCAGACTTTGTGTTCCTAACGATTTTGACTTGAAGCATAGAATAATGATGGAGGCACACAACACACCGTTTGCAATCCATCCTGGGAGTACCAAAATGTATCACGATCTTCGACATACATTTTGGTGGAGCAATATGAAAAGAGAGATCGCGGAGTTTATCTCGAGATGTTTAACTTGTCAACGTGTAAAAGCGGAGCATCAAGTACCAAAGGGTCCATTGCAACCACTTGAGATTCTGAAATGGAAGTGGGAACACATTACTATGGATTTTGTTACGGGTCTTCCCAAGGTTTCTCAAGGCATAGATGCGATTTGGGTTATTGTTGATAGATTAACCAAGTCCGCTCATTTCTTGCCGATACGTGAGACTTATTCCCTTGAACGTCTTGCTAGTATGTACGTGAACGAGATTGTGAGATTGCATGGCATGCCAGTATCCATAGTTTCGGATCGTGACCCAAGATTCACTTCACGATTTTGGGTTAGCTTGCAGAAAGCTATGGGCACGGATTTACGATTCAGTTCGGCATACCATCCTCAAACGGACGGACAATCAGAGAGGACTATTCAAACTCTTGAAGATCTATTAAGACTTTGTGTCCTAGATCTCAAAGGGAGTTGGGATAAGTACCTACCATTGGTGGAATTCTCCTACAACAACAGTTATCAGGCGAGCATAGGTGTGGCTCCATTCAAGGCGTTGTATGGAAGAAAATGTCGTTCTCCAGTATGCTGGGACGAGGTGGGTGAAGCAACATTGTTGGGACCAGAGTTGGTACGCATTACTACAGAGAAGATCCAAACGATTCGACAACGTATACAAACGGCACAGGATCGACAAAAGAGTTATGCGGATCTTCATCGGAAGGACGTGGAATTTAATATTGGGGATCATGTATTGTTACGTGTTGCACCATGGAAGGGAGTTACAAGATTTGGAAAGAGAGGAAAGCTCAATCCAAGATTTGTTGGTCCATTTGAGATTCTTGAGCGAATAGGAAATGTGGCATATAGACTCGCATTACCTCCAAGCATGTCTCGTGTTCATAATATTTTTCACATATCTATGCTTCGTAAATATGTTAAAGACCCGAACCACATTATTGAGTTAGAACCAGACGAGATAGCTGAAGATTTAACGTACGAGGAGGTACCTGTTAAGATCTTGGATAGGAAAGAGCATGTCCTACGCACGAAGGTTATACCACAAGTTAAGGTTTTGTGGAGAAACCATGCTATTGAAGAAATGACCTGGGAGTTGGAATCAGAAATGAAAGCGAGGTATCCTCACCTTTTTGAAACATCAGGTACGTACGTCAATTTCGAGGACGAAATTTCATAAGGAGGGGAGGTTGTAAGACCCCAACTTATTAATGAATAAAATCAAATTTTCTCTAAATATTATTGTGAATAATAAGGGGTTAATTTGATATAATACTTTGGTTATGGGTGAAATGTGCAAATTTTGCAAAATAAGCAAGTGGTTATAAAATATTCATTTTATCGGGGAATATTCGTTTGGTCGTGGAATATTCTTGCTGTCGGGAAATATTCGTACGACGGCGCAGCCTTGTGTGGGCCCCATAACGGAAAGCGATTGGATGAAGAAAACGACAAGTATAAGTTGTTTATAAATAACGGCGTAGTTGTTACCGTTAATACTGTTGGAATACCCGGTGGTTAAAATACAGTAGCACACGGTATTGCACCAATTATTGATTCTTACGTAAGAAGGCACTACTCAATAATTGTTACAGTAGTTATTGTTCAATATTTTATTTTATTGATTCAATAATTGTTGCGTTGATATTTTATATTATTGTTGTTTCAATAATTGTTGCTGCACAGTATTTTCCATTATCAGATCAATAATTCATATTATTTGAATAATATTATTAGATAACATTATTGGCAATGTCTAGAAAGTTCTGTCTAAGGAGAGGTTTGGTCATCTAATTGCGCGCCAGTAAGGAGAAATCCTTATTGGAAAGCCCCCTCTTTCCTGGGAACGGCCTGGTTGTCATAAATGTGATTCTGTAATATTATTTGTGAATAATTAATTATTGATTCATATGATAAGGAAATATTTATTTTATGTGGATATAAATGAGGGATATATTTTTGTGGTTAAAAATGAAGGAGTTAATGTTGAGGTTTTTATCAGTATTTTTGTCGGAATGGAGGTATTAAAAATCAGGATTTTTGAGATATTTTGCGGGGGTTATAATTTTTAATCCGACCGTTGGATCGTGGTAATTTTTGGATATGTTATACATATATAAGTTGAGTATATGTCCACAAATTTTGAACCGTTAAAAATGAACGTATGATTTATTATGAATTTTACAAGATGACTGGTTCAGAAATTATTGAATTTTCGGAGTTTATCATTTTGATGGAAAATTCTAGAATTGGTGGGCCCCACTCTTGGTTGGTGAAGAAATGTGCTGAGATTTTTATTCAAATGTGGTGGGTGGGAATAGTAGCAGGTAAAGCCATCAGGTTGCAGGTTAAGTCTGCTTCGGCGTGCTAATATTTTCCAATAAATAGAGGGCTAAGTTAGAATTGAAAATCACACCAGAAACAAGTTTTCTCTCTTTCTCTCTCTAGATTATTGAGTGTATTTTGTGAGTATTTAGATACTTTGAGAGTTTCTATTCATCAGAGCAAGTTTCTTTCAGCCTTATACCGGTATTCCGACCAGAAGTACTGATATCTTGAGGTAAGGGATATTATTTTCTTCAATATCATTATACTGAAATATTGATATGAGTTTTTATCAAATTTAGAACTTTTTGTGTCGGGGTTACTATTCATGTATACGGCACTATTCACGTATACGGTACTATTCACGAATACGACACTATTCACCGAGAAATAAAATTTTCCCTTTTTGTCCAAGATGTCTATTATGGTTACTATCTTTGATTGTATCCATGTTTTGATCTTTATTTTAAAATTCTGCTTCACAATTGATTATTATGAAGTATTATTGATCTTGGATAAACTGTTATACGAATCCCTAATATTTGTCCTTCTGTCTCACTGGATTCGTTTCCTTTAAGATATTTTTCATCATCCTCAGTCCTAAATGATGATATTACTGAATATCTTTGGCCTGTAGTGCAAAGATGAATGATTACTGATAAATATCTTTGGCCCGTAGTGCAAAGATGAACAGGTGTTGAGATGAACATGACCGACTGGTGATACAAATGAATATCTTTGGCCTGTAGTGCAAAGATGAATATTTGGTTAAAGATGATTATTAATCGATGTTACAGGGATAAAATATTGATGATAGACTTTTAAATCTTAGAAGATAGTAGAATTCTTTCTCTACTTGACTCTTCTAATGGTTTGTTGTTTCCGCTGTAGTTGTTGATCTAAAACTTGTTGTCGATTATATTCTATCAGATTTTTCCCTGTTGAAGACTAACGATAATTTGTTGTATATTATCTTAGTCATAATATTCTTTACTAGGCTAGTTGAGCTCACCCTTTTCCTTTTTGTTCCATTTATCTTCTCAGGAGGTGAGAACATAGCAGGATCTAGTCGGGGTATGGAGTGATGGTTCTAGAAAAATGTTTTAGCAGTCCTCACTATTTCTGTAAAATAGTGTTTGAATAATTGTAATGAGGATTTATTTGAGTGTGGATATTGTCCAGAAGATAATATTTGTATTTAAACTCACAGTATGTGTTGTCGTATTTTGCACGACAATTATATTATTGAAGTTGTAGTTTGCTTTCTGTACCATGTATTTGGCGACTCAGAATGGGTGTTGTATACCTATTTTGGGGGCGTCACACACTGAATAGCAACTCTCAAACTATTAAAATACTCACTAAAATACGCTCGACAATATAGAGAGAAAGAAAACTTGTTTCTGGTGTGATTTTCAATTCTAACTTAAGCGCCTATTAATAGAAAAATGCTAGAACGCCAAAGGAGACTAAAATAATAAAATATAATATAACCATACTATTTTTCTACGCATGCTCTTAGAAAATCTTCAGCCCTCCATTCTAAAAATTTCACTAGCCCATGTTCATTCAACACCAACCAAAAAGTGGGTCCCACCCATAATAAAAATTATTTTATTTTCTGAAACTTCATTAATTCATAGAAAATAGCTTGTTTATCTGAAAAATATGAATTTTATGTCCATTCCACATGAAATTGAATTCTCTACAACTTTGTAGCTTTAAGTTTTTCCAAATTCCAAACAGAAAATATTCGAAATCCACAAACGGATGATTTTCAACACCTCTAAAAATCCATAACAAATCATTCGTTCATTTTTAACGGTTCAAAATTTGTGGATATATACTCAACATATATATGTATAACATATCCAAAAATCACAACGATCCAACGGTCGGATTAAAATTATAACTCACGCAGTAGAGCTTTAAGAACACCGATTTGATCTTTTAATACCTCCAATCCGACAAAATACTGATAAAATACCTTAACACTAATTCCTTCATTTATAACCACATAAATAAATCTATCATTTATATCCACATCAAATAAATATTTCCTCAATAATTAATTATTCACAAATAATATTATAGAATCACAATTATGACAACCAGGCCGTTCCCAGGAAAGAGGGGGCTTTCCAATAAGGATTTCTCCTTACTGGCGCGCAATTAGATGACCAAATCTCTCCTTAGAAAGAACTTTCTAGACATTGCCAATAATGCTATCTAATAATATTATTCAAATAATATGAATTATTGATCTGATAATGGAAAATACTGTGCAGTGACAATTATTGAAAAAACAATAATATAAAATATCAACGTAGTAATTATTGAATCAATAAAATAAAATATTGAACAGTAATTACTGTAACAATTATTGAGTAGTGCCTTCTTACGTAAGAATCAATAATTGGTGCAATACCGTGTGCTACAGTGTTTTAACCACCAGGTATTCCAACAGTATTAACGGTAACAACTTCGCCGTTATTTATAAACAACTTATACTTGTCATTTTCTTCATCCAATCGCTTTTCGTTATGGGGCCCACACAAGGCTGTGCCGTCGTACGAATATTCCTCGAGAGCAATAAGATTCCACGACCAAACGAATATTCACCGACAAAAATGAATATTTTATAACCATTTGCTTATTTGAAATATTTGCGCATTTTACCCATAACTAACCAAATTAATCAAATCAACCCTTACTATTTCAAAATAATAGATAGAGGTAATTTAATTTCATTTAATAATAAGTTGGGGTCTTACAACCTCCGCTCCTTATGAAATTTCATCCTCGAAATTGACGTAAATAGGTCCATTCCATCCAACCCATTTTGAGTCGCCAAATACATGGTACAGATAACAACTACAACTTTATTACAACAATTGTTGTGCAAAATACAACAACACATATGCTATGAGTTTGGGTACAAATATATACCAACTGTGACTCATGTCCCAACCTTGGATAGCACGTCACAATGACACATTACATAAAGGTATAGTCAAAAACTGTTTTAGAAATTAGAATCTTTGGGAAGTGCTCAAGGAAACCCTCGTACATGGGAGGCCATGCTTCTAGGTTATGATAGACATCATATGGCCACAGAATTATCCTTGGTTGACCCAATAGACCCCAAAGAAAAACAAGAAGGTTACTATCATATTCTTTCCAATAGTGAGTCTTCTCTTGACTTATCATTATCTCCACTGTCTCTAACTGAGAATTATACTTCAAACAAACACCAAGATTATATAGGTAGTGCTCGTAGATATACTCAGCAAGTGGATGTGTACAACCATGTCTTATGATGACACGGGGTTGTATGTCGTTAAACATCTTGTATGACAGTGGCAAAACACCCTTCCAACGTTGGGTACACCTTACCCTATTGGATTCACCAAATAAAACTACTAAATAAACTTTTCTATACTGCTTCGGGAGAACCTCCACAGCTAGAGACCATCGTTCTATTTTCCTGTTACCCTTGCTCGATCCAGCTACACTCTTATTACCTGAAAGGAATTGTGAAGCAAAAGGGTGAGCACAACTAGCTCAGTAAAGAATGTTATGACTAAAGATAAATAAATTATCAATAGTATTCATCAGTAATAAATCAGAGATTTAGAACATATGGTAGATGATAAAACTTTTCAACCATAGTTACAGCGGAACGAGCAATCCATTAGAAGAGTCAAATAGACTATAAAGTCTATTATCTTCTCCACGTTAAAAGTCCACCAACAATGTTTTATCCCTGTAACATCAATCAATAGTTCCTTTCCACAATCATATGAATAATTCATAATCATAATTGTGATTCTAAATTTCGCATCCAAGACGAAGATAATTTTCATCACCTGTCTTTACCTGAAACATCAAAGATCATGGTTATACCAAATCACAGTTACTGTTCATAATCATACTAATAAATTCATCTTTGCATCACGGGCCAAAGATATTCATCAACAGTTCATCTTTACACTACATGCCAAAGATATTCAACAACAAGTCATCTTTGCACTACGGGCCAAAGATATTCATCAACAACTCATCTTTGCACTACAGGCCAAAGATATTCCTCAATAGTTCATATTTGCACTACAGGCCAAATATATTATTATCTCAAAGAAATATATAATCATTTCAGAATTTATATAACCAATAATTATAACCATGTTGATCATTTCACCTTTGCACTTAAGCTAAAGATATTCAATTATAAATTCAATGGTCATGATCATACCAGTCACAATTCAACTTTTTACTACTGGACAAAGAGAACCCTAGTCATGATCATACCAATAATCTACCCATCTTTACACTCAAGTCAAAGAGAAATATCATCATTAGGGTTATAAAAATGTTATATATGATAATAAAAAATAATATGATCAACATATAGTTTTAATCTCAAGAGTAATATTCATAAATCAACTATAATTTGGTTAGAAAAAAAAACCAATTTTGTCATGAATAGTAACTCGTGAATAGTAACCCATGAATAGTAACTCATGAATAGTAACTCATGAATAGTAACTCGTGAATAGTAACTCATGAATAGTAACTCGTGAATAGTAACTCGTGAATAGTAACTCGTGAATAGTAACTCATGAATAGTAACTCATGAATAGTAACCCCGGCATGAAAAGTTCCAAATTTGATAAAAATTTCCAACCAATATTTCGGCATAATGATATTGAAGAAATAATATCATTTTCGAATAAAATAACATCCATTACCATCCCTTAGTATCCCTTACAATCCCTTACCTCAAAAGAGCAGTACTCCTGACTAGAATAACGCTGAACGAACTTGCACCGTATAGCAACACTCAATATATCAAAATACTCATAAGAATACACTCGATAATATAGAGAGAGAAATTGAGAGAAAACTTCAGTTTCTGGTGTGTTTTTCAATTCTAACCTAAGCACCCTATTTATAGGAAAATGGTTAGAACACCAAAGTAGAAAATTGAATATAATAATATTATTTATAAACAAAATTCCTAAGCACACCACCAGCTGATTTCAACCATTTAACATATGCCCCTCAATTGAAAAAAACGTTTTTCTTAAAAATAATAATTAAAACTTCCAAAAATCAATTATTTCAGAACTTCAGAACTTCAATAATTCATAATAAATAATCCTTTTATCAGAAAATTCGAATCTCGCGAGTTTTTATAGGAAATTCAATTCTCTACAACTTTGCAGAAGAAAGTTTTTCTAAATTCCAAACAGAAATTGACCGAAATCCACAAACGGGCGATTTTACAGTCAATAATAAATTTTCGGTCAAGAATTGTGTCCACCAACACACAAAACATGTGTTAATTATTTAATGCCACAAAAGTACTCTTCCTCCACATATACTCATATATCCCACATTCATTGTAAAAATATCACCATCAATATATTATTAAAATAATATATTTAAATGAATTATTTTATAAGAAAAAGATAAAATATTAATTTTCAACAATTGTCACATTTAAAAATTTCTCCATCTATATCCACATAAAATCAATATTTTCTTCATCATATAAATCAATAATTAATTATTCACAAATAATATTACAGAATCACAATACCGACAACCAGGCCGTTCCCAGGAAAGAGGGGGCTTTCCAATAAGGATCTCTCCTTACTGGTGCGCAATTAGATGACCAAACCTCTCCTTAGACAGAACTTTGTAGATATTGCCAATAATGTTATCTAATAATATTATTAAGATAATATGAATTATTGCTCCGATAATAGAAAATACTGTGTAGTGACAATTATTAAAACAACAGTAATATGAAATATCAACACAGCAATTATTGAATCAATAAAATAAAATACTGAACAGTAATTACTGTAAAAATTATTGAGTAATGCCTTCTTACATAAAAATCAATAATTGGTGCAATACCGTGTGCTACTGTGCAACAACGCGTATTACTTTGTTTTAACCACCGGGTATTCTAACAGTGTTAACGGTAACAACTACGCCGTTATTTATAAACAACTTACTCTTGTCGTTTTTTTCATCCAATCGCTTTCCGTTACGGGGCCCACAAAAGGCTGCGCCGTCGTATGAATATTCCCCGACAGTAAGAATATTCCACGATCAAACGAATATTCACCGATAACAATGAATATTTTATAACCACTTGTGTATTTCCAAAAAAATTCATATATCACCCTTAACTTTAATATTTATCAATTTAACCATTTACTGAATAGTAATTATAAGAAAAATTGAATACTTTTATTTCATAAAATTCGGGGTCTTACATCTGGTGTTTCGAAAAGGTGAGGATACCTCGCTTTCATTTTTGATTCCAACTCCCAGGACATTTCTTCAATAGCAGGGTTTCTCCACAAAACCTTTACTTGTGGTATAACCTTTGTGCGTAGGACATGCTCTTTTCTATCCAAGATCTTAACAGGTACCTCCTCGTACGTTAAATCTTCGGCTATCTCGTCCGGTTCTAACTCAATAATGTGGTTCGGGTCCTTCACATATTTACGAAGCATAGACATGTGAAAAATATTATGAACACGAGACATGCTTGGAGGTAATGCGAGTCTATAGGCCACATTTCCTATTCGATCAAGAATTTCAAATGGACCAACAAATCTTGGATTGAGCTTTCCTCTCTTTCCAAATCTTGTAACTCCCTTCAATGGAGCAATACGTAACAATACATGATCCCCAATATTAAATTCTACGTCCTTTCGATGAAGATCCGCATAACTCTTTTGTCGATCATGTGCCATTTGTATACGTTGTCGAATCATTTGGATCTTTTCTGTAGTCATGCATACTAATTTTGGTCCCAACAAAGCTGCTTCAACCACCTCGTCCCAGCATACTGGAGAACGACACTTTCGTCCATACAACGCCTCAAATGGAGCCATGCCTATACTTGCTTGATAACTGTTGTTGTAGGAGAATTCCACCAATGGTAGGCACCTATCCCAACTCCCTTTGAAATCTAGGACACAGAGTCTTAATTGATCTTCAAGAGTTTGAATAGTCCTTTCTAATTACCCGTCCGTTTGAGGATGGTATGCTGAACTGAATCGTAAATTAGTGCCCATAGCTTTCTACAAACTAACCCAAAATTGTGAAGTGAATCTTGGGTCACGATTTGAAACTATGGATACTGGCATTCCATGCAATCTCACAATCTCATTCACGTATATGTGAGCAAGACGTTCAATGGAATAAGTCTCACGTATAGGCAAGAAATGGGTAGACTTGGTTAGTCTATCAACAATGACCCGAATTGCATCTATGCCTTGAGATACCTTGGGAAGACCCGTAACGAAATCTATGGTAATGTGTTCTCACTTCCATTTCGGTATCTCAAGTGGTTGCAATGGACCCTTTGGCACTTGATGCTCCGCCTTTACACGTTGACAAGTTAAACACCTTGAGATAAACTCCGCAATCTCTCTCCTCATATTGCTCCACCAAAATATATGTCGAAGATCATGATACATTTTGGTTCTTCCACGATGGATTACAAACGGTGTGTTGTGTGCCTCCATCATGATTCTATGCTTCAAATCAGAGTCGTTAGGAACACAAAGTTTGGAGTTGAGTCAAAGTATTCCTTCTTCATCGATTCTTGCTTCTGGAATAACACCTTCTTGCACTTTCTTTTTCATACGCATCAGCTCCATGTCCGTAGCTTGAGCAGCTTTAACTTTATTGATTAAAGTCGGTTATACTCGTATGTTTGATATTATCACGTGGGTACTTGGAGCCTTTAACTCTATCTCCATCCTTTGCAAGTCATACAAAATGGGCCTTTGTGTTAATAATATTGCACTCGTACCCGCATATGATCTTCTACTTAATGCGTCAGCCACCACATTTGCTTTTCCAAGATGATATTAGATGGTGTGATCGTAGTCTTTCAACAGCTCGAGCCAACATCGTTGTCGCATGTTGAGTTCCTTTTGGGTGAAGAAGTATTTGAGGCTTTTATGATCCGTATAGATCTCCACTTTCTCCCCATACAGGTAGTGTCTCCAAATTTTCAACGCGAAAACGACTGCTGCTAACTCCAAATCATGAGTAGGATAATTCCTCTCATATTCTTTGAGTTGTCGCGAGGCATAGGCTATGACTTTCCCATGTTGCATGAGAACACATCCTAACCCTTTGCCTGAAGCATCGCTGTAGATAACAAATCTATCTGAACCAGATGGTATCATCAGAACAGGTGCTGAAATGAGTCTCCTCTTTAGCTCTTGGAAACTCTTCCCTCATTCCTCACTCCATACGAATTTTGTATCTTTCCAAGTCAGCTGAGTTAACGGAGTAGCGATTCGAGAAAATCCTACCACAAATCTTCGATAATAACCAGCTAAGCCCAAAAAACTACGTATTTCGGTCACCGACTTCGGTTGCTCCCAACTTTGCATTGCTTCAATCTTCGCTGGGTCAACAGATGCTCCATGTTTTGACACCACGTGCCCAAGGAATGCTACTTCCTCAAGCCAGAACTCGTATTTTTTTAGCTTGGCATATAGCTTATTATCACGAACCCTTTGAAGTACCAGCTTCAAATGATGCTCATGATCTTTACGGCTTTTGGAATAGATGAGGATGTCATCAATAAAGACAACAACGAACTGATCCAAATATTCTTTGAACACACGGTTCATCATATCCATAAAAGTAGCAGGAGCATTAGTCAATCCAAAAGACATGACTAAGAATTCATAATGCCCGTACCGAGTTCTGAAGGCAGTCTTTGGAATATCCTCAGTTTTAATCTTCAGCTGATGATATCCAGAACCAAGGTCGATTTTTGAAAAGAATTATGCTCCTTGGAACTGGTCAAATCGGTCATTAATGCGAGGTAGCAGATACCTATTCTTGGTGGTGACATGGTTCAATTCTCGGTAGTCAATACAAAGTCGTATACTCCCGACTTTCTTCTTTATGAATAAAACAGGAGCACCCCAAGGAGATGTACTAAGACGAATGAAACCGATGTCTAACAATTTCTGTAGTTGGACTTTTAACTCCTAAAGTTTAATAGGGGCCATTCGATATGGGGTTTTAGAAATGGGTTTTGTACCCGGTTCTAGGTCAATAAAGAATTTAACATCACGTTCTGGGGGTAGACCGGGAAGTTCTTCAGGAAATACATCAGAAAATTCACTAACAACAGAAATATTATTCAAATCTGATTTGTCTTTGTTCAAATCCATAACATGGGCTAAGAAAGCTTGACATTCGTTTTTCAATAAATGAATAGCTTTATGGCTTGATATAACAGTGACTGATTTTAGTGGTTTAGTTGTTTGAATTCGTATGACAGGTTGGTTAGGAATATGAAAACTAACAACCTTACGAAAACAATCAATTTTGGCATGATGAGTAGTTAACCAATCAATTCCAAAAATCATATCAAAAGCAAGTATCTTTAAAGAGATAAGATCCACAGGTAATGTGATGGTGCCAACTTGGATTAAGCAAGATTTATAAACAGTGGACGTAACGAAAGTTTCTCCTAACGGAGTCTCCACTGATAAATCAAAGTCTAATTTCTCCGGAGTCAAGTTTAAACATTGAGCACAAGCAGGAGAGATAAATGAATGTGTAGAACCGATATCTCGTAAGGTATAAACATCGCAAGAGTTTATAATAAGCTTACCCGTGATCACCTCGTTTGGGTTTCTCGCGTTTTAGCCAGTCACGACAAACGCTCTTCCAGGAACCGTTGATTTCGACTTATCCGGGACAGCCTTTGGAGTTACCATCCCTGCTAAACTTGGTTTTGCTACAGAACAGTCTCGAGCTATATGGCCCTCCTTTCTACAGTTATAACATACCTTGGGCGATTGTTATGGGCAGTTTGGGCTGATATGTCCCTCTTTCCCGCATTTGTAACAAACGATCGGTGCTCGTTCTCCTCCCCTAGAAACAGTTGATGTTTGTGTTGACGTCTTCACGTTATCATTGTTGTACCTTCTCTTTTTGAAATCTCCTCCCAACTCGCTCCTTCTATTTTCACGGTCACGATTACCACCAGAGTGGTTACCGCTTTTGTCCGAATATTTTTCTCCCTACTGGTTTTCATTGCTCCGATGACCGCTGCTACCGGTATGACCCTAGTTCCCTTGGTTGGACATACTCACTATCTCGCTATAATAATTGAGCCCTGTTGACAACATCTGAATACAGAAAAAATTTATGAGAGAAAAGGTATTGATGAATCTCGAGTTTTAGACCTCTCAGAAATATTCTTGTCATTCGTTCCTCATGCTCTACCAGATGAGGTGCAAACCTCGATAACTCAGCAAACTTCGCCTCGTGCTGGGACACCGTCATGTTGTTTTGTTCCAGTCTGATAAACTCTACCTCCTTCATATGATGAATACTTTCAGGAAAGTACTTGTCATTGAATAGTTTCTAAAACGTTTCCCAAGACATGTTGAGTACGACAGGCTGGGTACGCTTCACAGATTCCCACCAGTAGTCTGCCTCACTGCGGAACATAAAGGTGGCAAATGGAACATTATGTTCCTCCATGCATCCGAAGACATCGAATATCTTGGTAATTTGCTTGACCCACATTTCTGCCTTGATCGGATCCGGCTTTCTAATAAATTCTGGTGGTCCCAACTCCTTGAACTACTTGGCTGTGACAGACCGCGTGTTGCTATCACTTCCACCCATATTTTGTACACGAGTCTCCCTCGTCTGATTTTGCATAAACTGCAAAAAGCTCCTAAACATTCCATCATTCATCGTTTGTTCGGTAGCGTTGTTTACAGGAGGAATATTGCCTTCCTGTTGTACGTTCTCCTAGTTTGTGACTAAAGGTTGTTCCACAGTCTCAAACATTCCATTGTTAACGTTCTCAGTAGCCATTCTTAAATACTGCCATAAAATAAGGGTTAATTTAACAAATTAACATATCACATAATATCCCTATATTATGACCGACCAACAAATAAGCTTAGATATGACACACTAGCGAATGATTTACTCATCTCTCCCCTCCTAGTTCTATTCTCCGATCTCCACCAGAGACCATATCCCTAAGCTTTGATACCAACTGTGACACCCCCAAAATAGGTATACAACACCCATTCTAAGTCGCCAAATATATGATACAAAAAGTAAACTACAACTTCAATAATACAATTGTCGTGCAAAATACGACAACACATACTGTGAGTTTAAATACAAATATTGTCTTCTAGACAATATCCATACTCAAATAAGTCCTCATTACAATTATTCAAACACTATTTTACAGAAATAGTGAGGACTGCTAAAATATCTTTCTAGAACCATCACTCCATACCCCGACTAGATCCTGTTATGTTCTCACCTTCTGAGAAGAAAAATGGAACAAAAAGGAAAAAGGTGAGCTCAACTAGCCCAGTAAAGAATATTATGACTAAGATAATATACAACAAATTATCATTAGTCTTCAACAGGGAAAAATCTGATAAAATATAATAGACAACAAGTTTTAGACCAACAACTGTAGCGAAAACAACAATTCATTAGAAGAGTCAAGTGGAGAATGAGTTCTACTATCTTCTAAGATTTAAAAGTCCATCATCAATATTTTATCCCTGTAACATCAATCAATATACATCTTTAATCAAATATTCATCTTTACACTACAGGCCAAAGATATTCATTTGTATCACCAGTCGGTCATGTTTATCTCAACAACTGTTCATCTTTGCACTACGGGCCAAAGATATTTATCAGATAATAATTCATCTTTGCACTACAGGCCAAATATATTCAGTAACATCATCATTTAAGACTGAGGATGATGAAAAATATTTTAAAAAAAATGAATCCAGTGAGACATAAGGACAAATAGTAGGGATTCATATAACAGTTTATCCAAGATCAATAATACTTCATAATAACCAATTGTGAAGCAGAATTCAAAAATAAAGATCAAAACATGGATACAATCAAAGATAGTGACCATAATAGAAATTTTGGACAAAAAGGGAAAATTTTATTTTTTCAGTGAATAGTATCGTATTCGTGAATAGTGTCGTATACGTAAATAGTGCCGTGTACGTGAATAGTAACCCCGACACAAAAAGTTCCAAATTTAATAAAAAGTTCAAACCAATATTTTGGCATAATGATATCAAAAGAAATAATATCATTTACGAAGAAAATAATATCCCTTATCTCAAAATAACAGTACTTCTGTTCGGAATATCGGGTATAAAGCCGAAAGAAACTTGCACTGAATAACAACTCTTAAAGTATCAAAGTACTCACTAAAATATGCTCGACAGTATAAAGAGAAAGAAAATTTGTTTCTGGTGTGATTTTCAATTCTAACCTAAACGCTTATTTATAGAAAAATGCTAGAACGCTAAAGGAGATTAAAATAATAAAATATAATATAACAATATTATTTTTCAACGTATGCTCTTAGAAAATCTTCAGCCCCTCAATTCTGAATATTTCAGCAGCCCATGTGCATTCAACACCAACCAAAAAGTGGGTTCCACCCATAATAAAAATTATTTTATTTTTCGAAACTTCAATAATTCATAAAAAATAGCCCATTTATCAGAAAAATACGAATTTTATGTCCATTCCACACGAAATCGAATTCTCTACAACTTTGTAGCTTTAAGTTTTTTCAAATTCCAAACAGAAAATATCCGAAATCTACAAACGGATGATTTTCAACACCTCTAAAAATCCATAACAAATCATTCATTCATTTTTAATGGTTCAAAATTTGTGGATATATACTCAACTTATATATGTATAACATATCCAAAAATCACAACGATCCAACGGTCGGATTAAAATTATAACTCATGCAGTAGAGCTTTAAGAACACCGATTTGATCTTTTAATACCTCCAGTCCGACAAAATACTGATAAAATACCTTAACACTAATTCCTTCATTTATAACCATATAAATAAATCTATCACTTATATCCACATCAAATAAATATTTTTTCAATAATTAATTATTCACAAATAATATTATAGAATCACAATTATGACAACCAAGCCGTTCCCAAGAAAGAGGGGACTTTTCAATAAGGATTTCTCCTTACTGGCGTGCAATTAGATGACCAAACCTCTCCTTAGACAGAACTTTCTAGATATTACCAATAATGCTATCTAATAATATTATTCAAAAAATATGAATTATTGATCTGATAATGGAAAATACTGTGCAGTGAAAATTATTGAAACAACAATAATATAAAATATCAACGTAGTAATTATTGAATCAATAAAATAAAATATTGAATAGTAATTACTGTAACAATTATTGAGTAGTGCCTTCTCACGTAAGAATCAATAATTGGTGTAATACCGTGTGCTAGTGTGTTTTAACCCGCGGGTATTCCAACAGTATTAACGGTAACAACTACGCCGTTATTTATAAACAACTTATACTTTGTCGTTTTCTTCATCCAATCACTTTTCGTTATGGGGCCCACACAAGGCTGCGCCGTCGTACGAATATTCTCCGACAGCAAGAATATTCACCGACAAAAATGAATATTTTATAACCACTTGCTTATTTGAAACATTTGCGCATTTTACCCATAACTAACCACATTAATCAAATCAACCCTTACTATTTCAAAATAATAAATAGAGAAAATTTAATTTTATTTAATAATAAGTTGGGGTCTTACATCATGCCGATGAGCCATGGAATACATCTCTCCAAGAAACAAGCCCCAAAGACACCTAAGGAGAGAGACCGTACGAGTATGATTCCTTATGCTTTAGCAATAGGATCTATCATTTAAGATATGATATGTACTAGACTAGATGTCATTCATGCACTTAGTGTAACAAATAGATATCAGTCGAATCCAGGAGAAGAACACTAGAAGGCAGTGAAAAAAGTACTTAAGAAGAACTAAGGATGTATTTCTTGTCTACGGTGGGTCTGAATTGAAACTAGAGGGCTTCATAGACTTAAGTTTTCAAACAGACCAAGATGATAGTAAATCCGTTTTAGGGTATGTGTTTACCTTAAACGGTGGCGCAGTGAGTTGGAAGAGTTCCAAACAGCAAACAGTTGCTGATTCAGTGACAGAGCCAGAGTACATAGCTGCAAGTGAAGCTGCAAAGGAAGTTGTTTGGATGAAGAAGTTCATTACCGAACTTGGTGTGGTTCCTAGCATTGTAGGACCAGTGCCTTTATTCTGTGACAACACTAGAGCTGTTACGCAGGTTAAGGAACCCAGGTCTCATCAGAAATCCAAACACGTGTTGTGAGGATTTCATTTGATCAGAGAGATCATTGAAAGAGCAGACGTCACCCTGGAGCGTGTGGACTCTCAAGACAATATTGCAGATCCATTTACTAAAGCGTTAACACAACAGTAGTTTGATCGTCAGTTAGAGAAGATGGGTATGAGATACCACGACGATTGGCTTTAGTGCAAGTGGGAGAATGAAAGTAGTATGTGTAGACACTCGAAATTTTCTGTACTACTGACACTAACATTGCAGGAAGGCAGATTCGTCTTTTATGAGAGAACCCTGAAAGACAATCCACAACCATACTGGATACTACCGGAGGTTCAGCATCAACCCCAGATCGCAATCTGGGAGTAATCGTTCCAATCTTGGAGAACCCTGAGGCATGCAGATCAATATCGGAACACACACCGGAGAAGACCGATTAATCTCAGAGATAACCTCGAGGTATCCAGTCTCAGCCCTAAACATGGGAATAGCCTCAAACCTTGGTGATAGCCCCAAGGAAAGCAATTTCGGCATTAACCTCGGAAATACTTGTTATAAGTGCAACTAGCTTCAATCTCGGCGCTCACAACGAGATACACTGTATCAGCCCAGCGATGACATTGGGAAGACAGACACACCTCAAAGATGACAATGAGAACTTTCAATCAATTGCAGCAGTCCAATCCCAGCGAAGTTGAGCAACGTCTGCTGTATCGACCCAACCCGACAATAACACCGGTAAGGGGCAACAACGTCATCTGACCAACACGATGCCACGCCGAGTCGTCTCAACACATCTACGCAACAACGGCCCACAAGGCTAACCAATCCCGAGTTACTATTGTGCGGGGTAACGGATGAAAGTTGAAGCTTGAAGACCGGAGGGCACCGTCCCATCTTCAAAGACTTCGTACAAACTCTAATCCCATGCCATCGTACAAACTCTCGATAACGGCGGTCCGAAATAGGTCCTGTATACCTCAAACGGATGCCCGAATTGCACTTTAGAAAAACCGAATGGACATTACAATGCCCGCGTGCACGTACTTCGAGACGACCCGACCCGACCAAACTGGGCCGACCCAACCCGCCTCTGGTACACCTACGGCTGAGCCGCAGGTACACCTGCGGCACCTTTTGCCTATAAATAAGAGGCTTAGGGTGCTGATTTTTAAGAGAAAAAAGACGGGAAAACACTGCAGAATTCGCTCTACACTTGCCATACAGTGTATTTTCCCACTTTAAACACCTGTGAGCTCATATACAGCCCTCTTTTGTACCTACAAAAGTCAATGTTTACCCACTTTAAAGATATAGAAGCCTTTTCTAGTAGTCAGCTATAAGCCTTCTCACACACTTTAGAATATCTCCTCATCTTTGCACACACCTTTCTACACGTTGAGAGTCGTGTTGCTTGCTTTTGCCCGGACTTCGGTCCGTGGTTTCATTCCGGTCTATATATATATATATATATATATATATATATATATATATATATATATATATCTTATATATATATTTACATATATATTGACTAACATTACCGAGTTATGCCTCGGTTGAGCCTAGACTTCGGTCTGGAGCGTTTATTGCTTTAATATATATACTTATATATATTAACTGTGTGTCGGACTTTGTTCGATGAGCCTAAACTTCGGTTTGGTGTGTTTAATTGCTTTCTTATATATATATATATATATATATATATATATATATATATATATATACTTATATATATAAACTATGGACGAACTCCGTTCGATGAGCCTGGATTTTACATCCGGTGCGTTTACTCGCTTATATATATATATACTTATATATATGAACTGCTATCGAACTCTGTTCGGTGAGCCTGGATTTTTTATCCGGTGCGTTTACATGCTTTTATATATATATATATATATATATATATATATATATATATATTACATTTCATCCCACCTGGAGTTTACTTCGTGGTGGTTGACCGTTTTTACAGCTTTATCTACGTTTTGTCCCGCCTGGAGTTTCCTCCGTGGCGGTTGATGGCTTTTAACAACTTTCTTTACATTTCTGATCCCCCATGGAGGTTCTTCGTGGTTGGTGATCATGTATGTATATATATATATTTACGGCTTTTATATATATACCTGCTTACTGCTTTCATACAAATTGCGGTATCATGTGAGCCGAGGAATCATGTGATCACAGATTCATCCCATCGGATCTAGATTCGGTTCCCGTGATGGACATTTTTAGCTGTAAGTAGCTTGCAAATTATTATGCGGTGTCTGGATTTCCTCAGATGGTTTCCATACCCACGAGGAAGTCGGCATTTTTTTGTACATTATTTTCGTACGGATGCTTCGCAACCGTCAAATAAAATCAACCAAGCCACGCATTTAATAAAATGGGAGTGCAAAAGGCCTCAATTACTATTGAGCGACAGGGTTTGAAAAAGCCTCTTTTATAAAACATCATTGCCATATCTTGCTAAAATTGAATTTTTACATAAATTCAAACCCTGCGTATATAGGTGCGAACGAGGCCTCGTACCACTTTCAAATAACAGCACATTGACTCACATACACATACACACACATTCAGATAATAGTTTCTTGAAAAGAGGCGATCACCGTGGTAACACGGATGTCGGGGGGTGCCTAACACCTTCCCCCCACATAACCAAGTCCCCGGACCCTAAATGAATCTCGATTTCACCGACCCGTATAGCAGTGTCACATCACTAGGTCAAATTGCAAACCTTTTCTCGATTGTGTTGGTACAACCATTTAAAAAACCAACTGGCGACTCTTAACAGTCCATCTTCGACATTATACATGTCGGACCTTTTTCACTTATTTTTTCAAACAAATCTCACCTAAAATGAGAACACCAAAGAACAAGTAACGGAAAGGGACATCTAAAAATCCCGACGTCGACAGGTGGCGACTCTGCTGGGGACTCCAGTAAGAGGACTTAAGCCGCTATTTCAATATTTTCAAAATTGTTATCTGCTTGTGCGTGGATGTTGCATTTACATTGGATGAATGTGTACGAATGCATGTCTTGTTTATTTAGTGCCTCGCACTATAAACTGCCTGTGATGTTAGTGCCTCGCACTATAAACTGCTTGTGATGTTAGTGCCTCGCACTATGAACTGCTCATGATATTAGTGCTTCGCACATGTAATCATTTTATACGGTGAGACGCGATGTATGTGAATGTATGTTGTGTGGTCCCTCCACCAAGAGGCTATCCCGTCGGTGTTTGATTACTGGACTCGTGAGAAGCCTGATTCTCCGAGGCTCAGGAAAGCACCACCCAAATTCGCTCCAGTTGAAAGACCGGATTAACTTCCCGTCAAGTAGATTGCGATGATTTGGGAACCTTCATGCCAAAAAGCCGCGAGAGTAACCTAAGATAGGTCAGCCTCTGATGAACCCAAAATGGAGGAAAGTCTCTTCATGCTCTCATTTTAAATTACACAATTTCATGACATATCTATCTCCATGTAATGAGAAATATGAAGGAATGTGTACACATATACATACATGCTACAAATAGCTGACATTCGTTTTTGCAGGATAAAATTCCTAAAATGGACTCATCACATTGCATATTAATATTCACCTTCCACAAGGACTAAACTATGCAAGTCTTTCGCAGGGAGTCAATCGGGCCTACTACCCATTCAAAGTCCAAAAAGGCAACAGGCCTACAGTCAATTATGTCGTCATCTGACCAGACTGAACTTAATCCAGTTTCTCGCAAAGAATTCGACGGATTAAGCAAACAAATTGCAGATTTGGCTGTTCTACTCAAAGAATTACACCAGTCTACACAGGGTCAAAAAATACCCGTACATGCTGAATCCTCCACACAAGGAGGAAGCCCGGTCATTACCATACCTGAACTACAGTTGGATCAGACCAATAATATTCATAATGCTACCCATCCTACTGGAGACCCAGACACTAGTGACATCAAAAAGAAAGTCCTCCAAATGGAAGAGACCCTTCGCACTATCAAAGGAATTGGAACACACGGGAGTGTTTCATATGCTGATCTATGTATTTTTCCTGGTGTTCATTATCCAGAAAAGTTTAAAACTCCTGACTTTAAAAAATATGACGGGTTAGGAGATCCTTATACACACTTAAAGGTATTTATTGGAGAACTTGGATCTTATGCAGAGGATGAAAAGCTCAGAATGTAATTATTCCAAAAGAGTCTAACTGGAGAAGCCCGTTCATGATACACAAGATTAGACAACTCCAAAATCCACAGCTGGGAAGGGCTAGCACATGCCTTCCTCACTCAATACAGCTTTCAAACTCAAATGGCTCCTGATCGGTACCAAATTACCAAGATCAAAAAACAGTATAACGAGTCTTTCAGAGAGTATGCCTAGAGGTGGAGACGCCCGGCTACCCAAGTGAATCCTTCCATGACCGAATCAGAAATGGTCATTGTAAGACCCCAACTTTTATAAATAAAGATGACTTTTCTATAAATATCATTTTTGAATATTATGGAGTTAATTTGATATAATATTATAGTTGTGGGTAATATTTATAAATTTTGCAAAGTAAGCAAGTTGTTTTAAAATATTTGTTTGGTCGGGGAATATTCTTTTTGTCGGAGAATATTCGTACGACGACACAATCATTAGTGAACCCCACAACAGAAGTATAGTCGTAGTTAGAAAACGACAAAATTATCTTTCTATAAAAATAACGGCTGAGGTGTTACCGTTAAAACTGTTAAAACTGTTGAACTACCCGGTAGTAAAAGTACAGTAATACGCGTGGTTGCATAGTAGCACACGGTATTAATTATTGATGCTTACGTGAGAAGTCACTCAGCTATACTCAATTATTGCTACAGTAATTACTGCATCATATCTCTTAAATTATTGTCATAGTATCATCTGTATAATATGTTATATTATTAAATCAATAATTGAGACGTTGTGGTAAGTTTGGTTATTTTTATGGGGGGCCCATATGTCATCATCTAAGAGTCTCTTGGTCAATAGTAATTACCTTCGTCAATAGTAATTACCGTCGTCAATAGTATTTACCTTGGTCAATAGTAATTACCTTCGTCAATAGTATTTACCTTGGTCAATAGTATTTACCTTGGTCAATAGTAATTACCTTCGTCAATAGTATTTACCTTGGTCAATAGTAATTACTTTTGTCAATAGTAGTTGTCCCTTCAATATTACCAAGAGTCATTTGACCCTTCGTTAAGACCAAGAGTCATTTGACCATTCGTTAAGACCAAGAGCCACCTTCAGTTTTTCTATAAATAGAGGCCTAGGGCTTCATTATTTTTCACGAATTCATTCAAGCTATAGAGAGAGAAAGTATAGAGAGAATAAGAGAGAGAGAGAGAGAGAGAATAAAAGTATTCTGCTACTTCACTTTTCCAATATCCAGTTCTTTTAAGGTAAGGGGTGTTATTCTTTCTTATTCATAAAGAGAACTGTTGTTATTCCATTTCTTATTATTCCGTTGGAATAACCTGTATACGCGGTCTACCCTATACTTGGTGACATTCTTCTATTATTCTGTTGGAACATCCTGTCTGTGTGTTTTACACCGGACCTGGTTCCGTTTTTATTATTATTCTGTTGGAACATCCTGTCTGTGTGTTTTACACCGGACCTGGTTCCGTTTTTATTATTATTCTGTTGGAACATCCTGTCTGTGTGTTTTACACCGGACCTGGTTCCGTCTTGTTATTATTCTGTTGGAACATCCTGTCTGTGTGTTTACGCCGGACCTGGTTCCATTATTTATTATTCTGTCGGAATATCCTGTCTGTGCGTTTACGCCGGACCTGGTTCCATTATTTATTATTCTGTCGGAATATCCTGTCTGTGCGTTTACGCCGGACCTGGTTCCATTATTTATTATTCTGTTGGAATAACCTGTCTGTGAGGTCTATCGCATGCATGGTGATTTCTTTTGTTATCCATTCTTTATTGTACTCAGTTGGTTAAATTTTGACTTCTATACTCCATGAAATTAGTGGAATATCCTTGATAATTGCGGTTCATCCAGTATCTTTTCATGAAAATATTCTTCTAAGTATTCTTGAATTTTACTCCACAAAGCAGTATCATGTTGACAATTTGGACGTTGTTAATTCTTGTATAAATTAGTTCTTGAACTTGTTTTATTGAATTCTTATATCATTGTCATCATCCTCATGTTTATAAAATGTTGAAAGTCATCTGTGGCCTGTAGTGCATAGATGGACTTGGTATGATTATGACTAGGGATTATTCGGTATAATCATGACCGTAATGTTACAAATGATGTGGTAAAAGTCCTCATTGGCCCGTAGTGCGTTGATGGACAGTTGTTGGCATGATCATGACCATTAATGAATATACGAATATCCTTGGCCGTAGTGCAGGGGTGATTCGATGATGTGGATTATTTTATTAAGCTGAGTCCCAGCGATCACAGTGTTGGAAAATCTTTTAAATCATAAAGGATAGTAGAGTTTATTTTCTACTTGACTCTCTTAATGGATTGCTTGTTCCGCTACAGTTAAACTTGATGTCTATTATATTTTATCAGTTTAACATTGTTGAAGGCTAATGATAATTTATTCTGCATTATCTTAGTCATAATATTTCTTACTGGGCTAGTTGAGCTCACCCTTTCTTTCACTGTTCTCTTCAGGAAATGAGAACGTAGCTGGGGCAAGTCGGGGAACGGAGTGATGGTCCGAATGATAGTATTAGTTAGTAGTCCTCACTATTCTATGTAATGGTGTGTTAATAAATGTAATGAGGACTCCTTTTGAGTATGAATACTCTCTAGAAGATAATATTTGTATTCAAACTCACAGTTTATATTTTTTCGTATTGTACACGACAGTTGTATTATTAAGTTGTATTTGTATTCTATACTATGTATCTGACGACCCAAGATGGGTGATGTATACCTATTTTTGGGGGTGTCACAGTTGGTATCAGAGCTTAGGGATATGATCCCTGGCTAAGATGTGAGAATAGAACTAGGAGGGGAGAGACGGGGAATTCCTTCGCTAGTATGACCTACCTAAGTTTATTTGCATGGTATTTAATTGGTCGATCATAATATAAGGATAATATATGGCATATCAATTAACTTTTATTTTGTAGCAGTATCTGAAAATGACATCTGAGAATGTTGAGAATAGCAATGGAGCACAAGCGACTGTTGATTCACCACATATCAATAATCAGGATAATGTGCATCAGGAAGGTGACAATCCTCATGCAAACAACAACACTGACCAGATGATGAATGATGGAATGTTCAGAAACTTTATGCAGTTCATGCAACAGCAGGCGAGAGCGGCTCCTGTCCAAAATATAGGTGGAAACACTGAAAACTCTCGGACGGTCACCGCTAAATAGTTCAAGGAGCTGGGACCACCAGAGTTTAAGGGAGAGCCAAAACCACTTATAGCGGAAACATGGATAAAGTAGATTACCAAGATATTTGATGTCTTGGGATGCTCCGAGGAGCAAAAGGTTCCCTTTGCCGCCTTTATGTTGCGAGGAGAGGCAGATTACTGGTGGGAATCGATTAAGCGTACTCAACCTGCCGCACTGAAGATGTCTTGGGAGAAGTTCCAAGAGCTGTTCAATGACAAATACTTTCCCGAAAGCGTTCGTCACATGAAGGAGGTGGAGTTCATCAAATTGGAGCAGAATAATATGACCGTGTCGCAGTATGAGGCTAAATTTGCTGAGTTATCCCGGTTTGCGTCCCACTTGGTGGATAATGAAGAGCGAATGACGCGAATGTTTTTGCGAGGTTTGAAACCTGAGATACGTCAACATCTTATCTCTCATAAACTGTGTTTGTATTCAGATGTTGTGAATAGGGCTCAGTTAGTGGAGCGCGATAACGAGTCAACGCAATCAAAAGAGAGCAGTCGGCAAAATGATAATACCAGTGAGAGCAGTCATCGAAGCGGTGACAACAAGCGTGGAGGGAATCAACAGGCCAGAAATGGTAACCACTTCGGTGGAAATCAGGGCCAAAACAATAAGAATTGTCATTTCAAGAAGAGGAGATTCAACAATGATGGAAAGACGTCAGCACCAGCACCTGTTGTTAAGGAAGGAGAACGACCACCTATCATATGTTTTAAATGCGTAGGGGAAGGGCACATCAGTCCAAACTGCGCGATGCCGTCTAAAGCATGTTATAATTATGGAAGAGAAGGTCATTTAGCTCAATTTTGTCGTTTACCAAAAACAAGTTTAGCCAAGATGGAGACACCAAAGGCCGTCCCAGAAAAGTCAAAACCGGTAGTGCAAGGGAGAGCGTTTGTTGTGACCTCCCAGAAAGCAAGGAACCCGAATGAGGTCATCACGGGTAAGCTTATCATAAACTCTAACGAAGTCTATACTTTATTTGATACCGGTTCTACCCATTCTTTTATTTCTCTTACTTGCGCTCATCGATTAAATTTGATTCCGGAGAAATTAGACTTTGACTTATCTGTTGAAACTCCATTGGGAGAAACCTTCATTACATCCACGATTTATAAGTCTTGTTTGGTTCAAGTTGGTACCCACACATTACCTGTCGATCTTATTTCATTAAAAATATTTGCATTTGACGTGATTCTAGGGATTGATTGGTTAACTACTCATCATGCAAAAATTGATTGTTTTCGTAAGGTTGTTAGCTTTCATATTCCTAATCGACCTATTATGCGATTTCAAGCAACCAAACCATTAAAATCAATCGCTGTCATCTCAAGCCATAAAGCTATTCGTTTATTGAAAAACGGATGTCAAGCTTTCTTAGCTCATGTCACGGATCTAAACAAAAATACGTCAGTTTTGAATGATATTTCTATTGTTAATAAATTCCCTGACGTATTCCCTGAAGAACTTCCTGGCCTACCCCCGAAGCGTGAAATTGAATTTTGTATCGACCTTGAACCCGGTACAAAACCCATTTCCAAAGCCCCATATCGAATGGCTCCTATTGAACTTCAGGAGTTAAAGACCCAACTGCAGGAATTGTTAGACATTGGTTTTATTCGTCCTAGTACTTCTCCTTGGGGTGCTCCTGTTCTGTTCGTGAAGAAGAAAGATGGGAGTATGCGACTTTGTATTGATTATCAGGAGTTGAATCATGTCACCATCAAAAATAGGTACCCATTGCCACGTATTGATGACCTGTTTGACCAGTTGCAAGGAGCACAATTCTTTTCAAAAATCGATCTTCGTTCTGGATATCATCAGCTGAAGGTTAGAACTGAGGATATTCCAAAGACGGCTTTTAGAACTCGGTACGGGCATTATGAATTCCTAGTCATGTCCTTTGGATTGACTAATGCTCCTGCTGCCTTCATGGATATGATGAACCGGGTATTCAAGGAATATTTGGATCACTTTGTGGTCGTCTTTATTGATGACATCCTTATTTATTCCAAAAGCCGTGAAGATCATGAGCAACACTTGAGGCTGGTACTCCAAAAGCTTCGTGAATACAAGCTTTATGCCAAGTTGAAGAAATGCGAGTTCTGGCTAGAGGAGGTAGCATTCCTTGGGCACGTAGTATCAAGTCGTGGAATATCGGTTGACCCGACAAAGATTGAAGCTATTCAAAGCTGGGAGCAACCTAAATCAGTGACCGAAGTACGTAGCTTTCTTGGTTTAGCTGGTTATTATCGGAGATTCGTGGAAGGATTTTCTCGAATCGCTACTCCATTAACTCAGCTGACTCGGAAAGATACAAAGTTCGGTTGGAGCAAAGAATGTGAGCAAAGTTTTCAAGAACTCAAGAGGAGACTCATTTCAGCACCTGTTCTAACAATACCATTTGGCTCGGAGGGATTTATCATCTACAGTGATGCTTCGAGCAAAGGGTTGGGATGCGTTCTCATGCAACATGGAAAAGTCATAGCCTATGCATCAAGACAACTCAAGGAATATGAGAGGAATTATCCTACTCATGATCTAGAGTTGGCAGCTGTTGTCTTTGCACTTAAAATTTGGAGGCATTACTTGTATGGGGAGAAGGTGGAGATCTTTACGGATCATAAAAGCCTCAAATATTTCTTCACTCAAAAGGAACTTAACATGCGACAACGACGTTGGCTTGAACTGTTGAAAGATTATGATCATACCATTCAATACCATCCTGGAAAAGCGAACGTGGTAGCTGACGCATTGAGTAGAAGATCATATGCAAGTACGAGTGTAATATTGTCAACACAAAAGCCCATTTTGTGTGACTTGCAAAGGATGGAGATAGAGTTAAAGACTCCAAGGACCCATGTGATGATGTCGAATATACGAGTAGAACCAACTTTAATCGATAAGGTTAAAGCTGCTCAAGCTACAGACCTGGAGCTGATGCGTATGAGGAAGAAAGTGCAAGAAGGTGCTATGCCAGAAGCAAGAATCGATGAAGAAGGAATACTTCGAGTCAACTCCAGACTTTGTGTTCCTAACAACCCTAATTTAAAGTATGAAATCATGATGGAGGCGCACAACACACCGTTTGCAATCCATCCTGGAAGTACCAAAATGTATCATGATCTTCGTCATACATTTTGGTGGAGCAATATGAAGAGAGAGATAGCGTTGTTTATCTCAAGGTGTCTAACTTGTCAACGAGTCAAAGCGGAGCATCAAGTACCAAAAGGTCCATTGCAACCACTTGAAATTCCAGAATGGAAGTGGGAGCACATTACCATGGATTTCGTTACCGGTCTTCCTAAGGTTTCTCAAGGTATAGATGCGATTTGGGTCATTGTTGATAGATTGACCAAGTCTGCTCATTTCTTACCGATACGAGAAACTTATACACTTGAACGTCTTGGTCATATGTACATAAATGAGATTGTAAGACTGCATGGTATGCCAGTATCCATAGTTTCTGACCGAGACCCAAGATTCACTTCACGATTTTGGGTTAGTTTACAAAAAGCTATGGGCACGGATTTACGATTTAGTTCAGCATATCATCCTCAGACGGACGGACAATCAGAGAGGACTATTCAAACTCTTGAAGATCTATTAAGACTCTGTGTCTTTGACTTCAGGGGAAGTTGGGACAAGTTCTTACCATTGGTGGAGTTTTCCTACAACAACAGTTATCAAGCAAGTATTGGCATGGCTCCATTCGAAGCATTGTATGGAAGAAAATGTCGTTCTCCAGTATGCTGGGATAAGGTGGGTGAAGCAACGTTGTTGGGACCGGAGTTGGTACGTATGACTACAGAAAAGATTCAAACGATCCGACAACGTATAAAAACCTCACAAGATCGACAAAAGAGTTATGCAGATCTTCATCGAAAGGACGTGGAATTTGATGTAGGAGATCATGTGTTCTTACGTGTTGCTTCATGGAAAGGAGTTACGAGATTTGGAAAAAGAGGAAAGCTCAATCCTCGATTCATCGGTCCATTTTTAATCCTCGATCGAGTAGGAACTGTGGCTTATAGACTCGCTTTACCGTCATGTATGTCTCGTGTTCATAACGTTTTTCACATATCCATGTTACACAAATATGTGGAAGATCCGAACCACATTATTGAGTTAGAACCGGACGAAATAGCGGAGGATTTGACGTATGAAGAAGTTCCTGTTCAAATCTTGGATAAGAAGGAACATATTCTACACTCCAAGGTTATACCTCAAGTCAAAGTTTTGTGGAGAAACCACGATGTTGAGGAAATGACCTGGGAGTTAGAATCTGAAATGAAATCAAGGTATCCTTACCTCTTCGACATACCAGGTATGTACCCTAATTTCGAAGGCAAAATTTCATAAGAAGGGGAGGTTGTAAGACCCCAACTTTTATAAATAAAGATAAATTTTCTATAAATATCAATTTTGAATATTATGGAGTTAATTTGATATAATGTTATAGTTGTGGGTAATATTTATAAATTTTGCAAAGTAAGCAAGTTGTTTTAAAATATTTGTTTGGTCGGGGAATATTCTTTTTGTCGGGAATATTCGTACGACGGCACAATCATTAGTGGACCCCACAACAGAAGTATAGTCGTAGTTAGAAAACGACAAAATTATCTTTCTATAAAAATAACGGCTGAGGTGTTACCGTTAAAACCGTTAAAACTGTTGAACTACCCGGTAGTAAAAGTACAGTAATACGCGTGGTTGCATAGTAGCACACGGTATTGATTATTGATGCTTACGTGAGAAGTCACTCAGCTATACTCAATTATTGCTACAGTAATTACTGCATCATATCTCTTAAATTATTGTCATAGTATCATCTGTATAATATGTTATATTATTAAATCAATAATTGAGACGTTGTGGTAAGTTTGGTTATTTTTATGGGGGGGGGGCCCATATGTCATCATCTAAGATTCTCTTGGTCAATAGTAATTACCTTCGTCAATAGTAATTACCGTCGTCAATAGTATTTACCTTGGTCAATAGTAATTACCTTCGTCAATAGTATTTACCTTGGTCAATAGTATTTACCTTGGTCAATAGTAATTACCTTCGTCAATAGTATTTACCTTGGTCAATAGTAATTACTTTTGTCAATAGTAGTTGTCCCTTCAATATTACCAAGAGTCATTTGACCCTTCGTTAAGACCAAGAGTCATTTGACCATTCGTTAAGACCAAGAGCCACCTTCAGTTTTTCTATAAATAGAGGCCTAGGGCTTCATTATTTTTCACGAATTCATTCAAGCTATAGAGAGAGAAAGTATAGAGAGAATAAGAGAGAGAGAGAATAAAAGTATTCTGCTACTTCACTTTTCCAATATCCAGTTCTTTTAAGGTAAGGGGTGTTATTCTATCTTATTCATAAAGAGAACTGTTGTTATTCCATTTCTTATTATTCCGTTGGAATAACCTGTATACGCGGTCTACCCTATACTTGGTGACATTCTTCTATTATTCTGTTGGAACATCCTGTCTGTGTGTTTTACACCGGACCTGGTTCCGTTTTTATTATTATTCTGTTAGAACATCCTGTCTGTGTGTTTTACACCGGACCTGGTTCCGTTTTTATTATTATTCTGTTAGAACATCCTGTCTGTGTGTTTTACACCGGACCTAGTTCCGTCTTATTATTATTCTGTTGGAACATCCTGTCTGTGTGTTTACGCCGGACCTGGTTCCATTATTTATTATTCTGTCGGAATATCCTGTCTGTGCGTTTACGCCGGACCTGGTTCCATTATTTATTATTCTGTCGGAATATCCTGTCTGTGCGTTTACGCCGGACTTGGTTCCATTATTTATTATTCTGTTGGAATAACCTGTCTGTGCGGTCTATCGCATGCATGGTGATTTCTTTTGTTATCCATTCTTTATTGTACTCAGTTGGTTAAGTTTTGACTTCTATACTCCATGAAATTAGTGGAATATCCTTGATAATTGCGATTCATCCAGTATCTTTTCATGAAAATATTCTTCTAAGTATTCTTGAATTTTACTCCACAAAGCAGTATCATGTTGACAATTTGGACGTTGTTAATTCTTGTATAAATTATTTCTTGAACTTGTTTTATTGAATTCTTATATCATTGTCATCATCCTCATGTTTATAAAATGTTGAAAGTCATCTGTGGCCTGTAGTGCATAGATGGACTTGGTATGATTATGACCAGAGATTATTCGGTATAATCATGACCGTAATGTTACAAATGATGTGGTAAAAGTCCTCATTGGCCCGTAGTGCGTTGATGGACAGTTGTTGGCATGATCATGACCATTAATGAATATACGAATATCCTTGGCCGTAGTGCAGGGGTGATTCGATGATGTGGATTATTTTATTAAGCTGAGTCCCAGCGATCACAGTGTTGGAAAATCTTTTAAATCATAAAGGATAGTAGAGTTTATTTTCTACTTGACTCTCTTAATGGATTGCTTGTTCCGCTATAGTTAAACTTGATGTCTATTATATTTTATCAGTTTAACATTGTTGAAGGCTAATGATAATTTATTCTGCATTATCTTAGTCATAATATTTCTTACTGGGCTAGTTGAGCTCACCCTTTCTTTCACTGTTCTCTTCAGGAAATGAGAACGTAGCTGGGGCAAGTCGGGGAACGGAGTGATGGTCTGAATGATAGTATTAGTTAGTAGTCCTCACTATTCTATGTAATGGTGTGTTAATAAATGTAATGAGGACTCCTTTTGAGTATGAATACTCTCTAGAAGATAATATTTGTATTCAAACTCACAGTTTATATTTTTTCGTATTGTACACGACAGTTGTATTATTAAGTTGTATATGTATTCTGTACTATGTATTTGACAACCCAAGATGGGTGATGTATACCTATTTTTGGGGGTGTCACAGTCATGACGTTTATAGACATACAAGAAGCTCCCTTCTATGAGAGAGTTTTAGCCGGCATCGGCAAACTGTTTTCTGAAATGGTCAAACATGGGGAGATGGCTGAGATGGGATTGAAATCCGGAAAGATTCAAGACCTAACTGCACTCAAAGCTGTTGTTGATCACATCCAGTCTGGAAATTATGGGAACAACCCCAGGAGGGTCCATAAAAAGAAAGAGGAAGATGTTTCCCTGATACTACAGGGCCAAAAAGGCAGTCAAAATATGCCTGTTCAGAGGAGAAACTATACTCCCTTTCCAGCACAGTCTGTGAACCCTCCAATACCAAAAGGTGGAGAAGCCAAACGCCCTCGAGTGTTCACACCCTTAGGGGATACCCTCGAGAATATCCTTAATCTTCTGACAACAGAAAAGAAGATTACACATTTACTTCCACCAGCCAGCCAAATGGAAGGGGTTTTAATGCTGCTCGAAAATGTGCTTATTATGCCGGGGCACCTGGACATGATACTCAGAATTGTTGGGCCTTGAAACACAAGATCCAAGACCTGATAGACAACGGTGAGATCGTGGTCACTAAACTAAATCAACATAACGTTCAAGACAACCCTCTTCCTCAACACAAAGAAGAAGAGGTCAACATGATTAATTGGAGCAGTGGACAGAGTTATAACTTCAGCTATGATTCTTCCCAAACCATCAAAGACGGTGATAATAGAGGGGATTATGCCAAGTTCCAGTTCACAATGGAACGAAAAATGAAAGCTCTTTGCAAACAAATTGAGCAATTGGTGGAACTGGTGACTTATTAGCATCAAGTGACTCGTCAGCTAATCAGCCAGGAGCATGCCAGTCTCTTGCCCATTGTCATGAATATTCCCTCTTCACTTTCAGAAAATGAAATACTGGAAGACAAAGTGACGAAGAGAGCAAATGCCAAGGCCCGTCGGGATTTCGCCAACAAAAGGGAATTCACCTATTTGGGTTAACCTATGGAAGAGATACTTCACATGTTAATCAATGAAGGAAGAATCAGTTCCCTTTTACCTCCAATCAACCCCCATTCAGGACGGTACAATTCTGAGGGAGTATGTCAATATCATTCCCAATCTCGGGGTCACAACACAAAAGAATGCTAGGTACTCCGCCACCTTATTCAGAACCTAATCGACAGTGGCGTACTGCGCCTGGCAGATGACGACACTGTGCTACGCGCCAGTGAGAGTGCAGGCCCCACTAAATGGAAGAGTATGGTAGCCGTCATATCTCCTGAAGCTTATCAATCACTCGTCATGCCAATAATTCAACTCAAAGGAAGCAACAATCCTTTGAAAGTGGCCGCTTTCGAGCCAATCAACTTGCCATGCAGTGCACAATATCATATTGTTAGCTTGCATAAAGTTCCATGGAATTATGGAGAAGGTGAAGGATCCACCTCACATACCGCTGCTACAGTGTCAAAAGAAAATCGATTGTACCTTCCCCAACGGGTGATGAAATCTGCCGTCAAATCAAACGAAAAAATACCCATGGAGAAGATTGGAAAATTCCTCCGCACTATGGGTCATAACGAGGCTACGGTGGTTTTAAGCTTGAAAGAAGCTCCACAACAGATATCAATTTTGAACTTGGTCCTCACTTCTGAGAATCACCGAAAGATCTTGTTAAAGGTTTTAGAAGAAGCTTATCTCCCGACATCCGTGGATGAGGAAAAATTTCAACATCTGGTTGATCACATTTTCAACGACAATGTGATATCCTTCACTGATGATGACATTCCTCTTGAAGGGACCGGTCATTGCAAACCGTTGCACATCGCAGTCTTGTCCTCCGAATATATGGTGGCTGGAGTCCTGATAGATAGAGGCTCATCCCTAAATATCTGCCCATATGCTACCTTGGTAAAGATGAATATCAATCCTAATCGAATCCGGAGTAGCCATACAATCATCAAAGCTTTTGATGGAGCCCGTCGGAATTCGGTTGGAGTAATTGAGCTGCCAATTGAGATTGGTCCTCATACATTCTGCGTATCCTTCCATGTGCTCAAGATAGAGTCGGGATACAACCTGCTCTTAGGACGACCATGGATCCACATGGCTGGGGCAGTCCCCTCCACCCTTCATCAACAATTAAAATATATTGTCAACAACAGCCTGGTCACGGTCAACGCTGAACCAGAGTGTCCTCAACACGGGGATTTACCGGTCATCAATGCTAATATAGACGTTGAACCAGTTAGTTTTCATGCTTTGGAAATAAGCAATACCCAATACCATACTATTGGAGCACAACTGCCCGAACCCCAGATTTCTGCCGAAGTGATGTCAGCCACTCAAGAAATGATGTCGTTGGGTAATAAACCAGGACAAGGGTTGGGTAAAGATTGTCAGGGTATCAAGTACCCTATTCGCTTAACCAAGCACTCTGGAACAGCTGGACTAGGCTATTCTGCCAGCTCTAGTCACAGGAACCCTCATAAGCATCCGCAGGTTCCTTCAGCTTCCACTATGTGGCGTTTATCTTCGCCTTCAAGTTCTGAGTCCGCACAACCTCCTATAAAGGTGGCAGCCAATGTCATGGCTATGTTATTTCCTAAGCCGAAACCGGTGGAGGAAAACAAAATTGTTATTCCAGATCCCGCAATCGAAGAAGAGGAGCGGAAAATCAAGGAGAACGTTGTCCGAATAATGTCGGGCATGCGTATCATCGTCCATGATGAACATACCAACCGATACACCCCAGACGATGATTGCCCAGACATAATGGCCATCATTCGGGACAGGGAGGATGATGACAGTCCCTCCATCACTGCGGTTCACCCAAACTTTGCTCTTGCCAATTGGAACATCATTCCTTGCATTGGTCGTCAAGGGTAAAGCGGGCAAAAGTTCTTTATGCCCTGTAGATATAATAACTGCTTACTTTTCTGTACAGTATTAGCAGTTTATTTTGCCAGTATATGCTAACACTGTGTATGATCAAACACGTTTCATATATACTAAGTGAAAGCATATTTTGTTTCAGGACTCTGAATTTAGATGTGCCTGTACTTGCTGATATGATGCCTCTCCTACACAGGGATTGTACCTTTGATGTAAAGATGAATTCAGCCTTGATGGATACACAGGATGACATTGAGGTGCCTCCAGAAATTTAAGAATGGGTCAAAGATACACCTAAACCCAACCTTGATCAAGCCACTTCTTTCAATCTCGGAACCTTAGAATACCTTAAGTTAATCTAGATTGGTTCAGACCTTCCCCCAAACCAACGGAATAACATGGTTACACTATTAACCCAATTCCAGGATGTGTTTGCATGGTCTCATGAAGACATGGTGGGTTTGTCCACTGACATTGTCCTTCATCGCCTTCCCATTAAAGAGGGATTTAAGCCAGTCAAACAGAAACTCAAGCGATTGAAACCTGAGTGGAGTTTAAAGGTAAAAGAGGAAATTGTGAAACAATTTTAGGCTGGCATCATCATGGTGTCTACAAATCCTGAGTGGATATCTAATATCGTGCCCGTACCTAAACCTGGAGGGAAGGTGCGAGTTTGCGTGGATTACCGGGACTTGAATAAAGCTTGCCTAAAAGACAGCTTTCCCGTGCCATTTATCCACATTCTCATTGACAATACTGTGCAATACGACATGCACTCTTTTGCTGATTGCTTTGCGGGGTATCATCAAATCGTGGTTGCCGAGGAAGATCGTGAGAAGACTGCCTTCATCACTCCTTGGAGAACATTTTGTTATAGACGATTGTCATTCGGCCTCATCAATGCTGGAGCTACCTATCAACGAGCTATGATGGCTCTTTTCCATGACTTAATGCATAAAGAGATTGAGCTCTACGTGGATGACATCATTGTCAAGTCCCGGAAGGAGGATCACCATATTAACCATCTCAGAAAGCTATTCAATAGGTTGTGTAAGTACAACTTGAAGTTGAATCCAGCCAAATGCGCCTTTGGCGTTAAATCAAGCAAGTTGCTAGGATTTCTAGTCAGCCACAAAGGGATTGAGCTGGATCATGCCAAAATCCAAGCCATCACGGAAATGCCCATTCCTCAGACAGAAAAGGAAATTCGGGGATTTTTGGGAAGAATCAACTTCATTAGCAAGTTTATCTCCTATCTCACAGCACCCTGTGAACCAATCGTCAAACTATTAAGGAAGAACTCCTTCATGAAATGGAATGATGAGTGTCAGAATGCCTTCCTTACAATCAAGAAACAGCTAGTCAAAGCTCCTTTATTGGTACCACCCAGGGATGATGTTCCCCTGTTTATGTACCTGTCTGTAAGTGACAATGCTATGGGCTGCATGCTGGGGCAGAAGGACGATAGAGGCCAAGAACGAGCTATCTATTACCTCAGTAAAAGGTTCAGCAGCAGTGAACACAAGTACACTCTGATCGAAAAGACGTGTTGTGCTTTAGCATGGGCTTCCATGAGGTTACAGCATTACCTCCATGGTCACACAACCCATCTTATATCCCGCGTGGATCCTCTCAAGTACGTGTTTAGCAAACCCATGTTAAATTGTCGGTTGTTCAAATGGCAGTTGATCCTACAACAATTTGACATCGTATATGTGACTCAAAAGTCCATCAAAGGTCAAGGAATCGCGGATCAACTGGCCGCCGCACCTTCAGGGGATTTCAAACCCTTAGAAACATATTTCCCTGATGAAGGAGTAATGAAAGTACAACAACACCATCAGTACGATACGCACCAATCATGAAAGATGTATTTAGATGGAGCTGTTAATATGGAAGGTTCTGGAGCTGGAGCAGTTCTAGTATCTGATACGGGGAGCAGTATCCCGTCGCCGTCCAATTACAGTTTGATAGCACCAATAATACGGCTGAGTATGAAGGCTGTCTCATGGGGCTAAAACTTGCCCATTCAATGGGCATTAGGCGTTTAACTGTCCTTGGAGATTCAGAGTTGGTAATCAGACAATCCACCGGAATCTATCAAACCAAGGAACTACATTTGCTGCCTTACCATTGGCAGGTTTTAAAGATGGCTTTGGAGTTCAAAGAAATCTCCTTCCTACATGTTCCTCGTAATAGGAATGACTTTGCGGACGCATTAGCAACTTTGGCCTCCTTGATTCGCATATAAGACAAGGAACACTTGCCAAGCGTCACAATTTCCCTGCACAAGGCCCCAGCCTACGGGAATTACGTTGGAGAAGTATCGGATGAGCTACCACCCATCCAATATCCTTGGTATCAGCATATCAAGGAATATCTGCGAGATGGATCTACACCCGCTAAGGCGAGCCGGACCGAGAAAAGGCGGATCCATCGACTTGCAATGAAATTCTACCTGAGTGGAGATGCGCTCTACAAAAGAGATGCAGGATTAGGCCTCCTCCAGAGTTTAGATGAAGATCAAGCCCAAAGGCTCATGGATGAAATCCATGGCGGAGTCTGTGGCCCCCACATGAGTGGCCCCCTCCTTGTCAAGAAAATCCTTAGAATGGGACATTATTGGCTATCTCTCAAAGCTGATTGCCATGACCACGTCAAAAGATGCTATGAGTGCCAGATTCATGGGAATGCTATACACGCCCCTCCACGGGAACTCCACAATATGAGTTCACCTTGGCCCTTCTCAATGTGGAGAATGGACGTTATCGGGCCCATTGAACCTAAAGCAAGTAATGGACATCGGTTTATATTCACCATGATCGACTACTTCACCAAGTGGGTAGAGGCAGCCTCCTTCCCCAGGGTCACTAAAGAAGTCATCATTGCTTTCATCAGAAACAATAAGATGATGGAGGAATTGTGCAGTAAATTCCACATCAAACATCTCAACTCAGTCATCTATCGTCCAAAGATGAACGGTGCTGTTGAAGTGGCTAACAAAAACATCAAGAAGATTATGCAAAAGATGTCCGCCAACCACAAAGATTGGCCTGATGTATTGCCTCTGACTCTGTTAGCCTACAGAACATCCATGCGTACTTCAACTAGGGCAACCCCCTACGCACTAACCTATGGGATGGAAGCAGTGCTCCCCATAGAAGTTGAGAAGGAATCTCTCAGAGTGTTGGTAGACGCTCAGCTGGATGAAGATCAATGGGTACAAGACAGGTATCACCAATTGTCTCTAATAGACGAAAGGCGAACCGCAGCTATCTTCTATGGTCAATTATATCAGCAAATGGTCGCCAGATTCTACAACAAAAAAGTCTAGCTACGGTAGTTTAAACAACATGACTTCGTTTTGAAGAAGATCCTTGATAACTAAGATCAATCTAAGGGAAAATTCGCTCCTAACTGGGAAGGCCCGTTTATTATCAAGGAAGTATTGACAGGAGGTGCTCTCAGGCTGCAAGAAATGGACGGTGATGAATTTCACAACTCATCAACTCAGACGCCGTGAAACGGTACTATGTCTGAAGTAACTCGCAAACACCCTGGTGTCAAACCATCAAATCACCAGTCATTCCAATTTTTTAACCCTTTACCACATACAACTTTTCTGCACTTTGCCCCTCAGGGAAACATACTTTTCAAGCCAGCAGCCTGGCTTTCCTTTGCGCTCATACAACTTCGGTCATCCCACCGTGGATCGAACCTCTTACGTTTACAGTTTGGCTACCCATAACTGGGATCAAACTTTTCCTCTACAGTTTATCCTCAACTTAGGATTAAACTTTCTCATCCCCGCACTCTGACTTGCACATGGGATTACGCTTTCTCTTCTCGCCCTGAGGGGCGAACTACGTCGACCTGATCTCCTCTTCAATAGGAGTACGTAGGCAACCATTTCATATGGCCCGGTCGCAATAAAACAAAAACAACAAAAATATTTCTACCCTTCTCTCCTCATAAAAAAAACAACAAAAATATTCCTACACCATTTCTGCCACATACAGCGTTGAACCTCTTACACCAGGTTCGAACTACGCAGACCTGATCTCCTCTTCAATAGGAATACGTAGGTAGCCATTCATGGTGCAGTCTCACCCCCTACCAAAACACAAACCCTTGTCAGTTGGTACTGGGATCAAACATCAATCCACTACGTTTCATTCGGCTTCAGACCAAAGGGATGGAATTACCCAACCTCTCCTCCCAAATAGGAGATTCGGCGACCATCTAAGCTGCGGTCATACCTTGAAGAGTAACGCCAATCCATAAAAGATGAAATTAACTAGGCTTCTCCTGAATAGAAGTACTGGCGACCATCTGTGGTGCGGTCAATCTCAGAGAGGAAAGCCACACTCCTCTCCACATTTCTATACAGAAACCAGTCCCAAGACACCAAAAGATGGTAGGGATGCACAGATCGATAATCCATTCTGAACTATTCAGAGACAACTCAATGTCCATCCACCCAGGAGTAATTTAGAATACATCAAGATCACAAGCCCTGAAGCAGCAGGCAAAATATCTAACAAATAACAAGGTGCATCTAAAAGGGAAGTGATCCAAAAATATATTTCCCTATCATATATAATGCTGTTTGATATACATGATGTAAACTGTACATGACAAAATGGCTAAGCTAGTCTGTGCAGGTAAGTACAAGCTAATCTATGAGTCAGGATACACGCGAGCTAGTAAGCCCAACATAGCATCCCTCTCAGAAGAAGGAGGTAAAGCTGTGGTTTCCTGTATGAGAGTATCCACACGACCCAATAGATCAGAAGCCGTCTGCATGATGACCATATGCTCATCAATATATGCGCTCATCTCTGCGATTATGTCAGTGGTAAGGGACCTCGCTGCAGTACTGTCTGTGACGGCTACATCCCGGGAAGATATGGCACTATCCCGCTCAACCATCACTGCATCTCTAGCTAATCTGGCCTCATCCCGCTCAACAATAGCGGCATCCCTGCGAGCTAAGGCCTCATCTCTCTCCAACAGAGCGGCCTCCCTCACATCTAGAGCAGTTGACATCATAGATCAAACCTGATCTCTCTCAAAGGTCATCAGCTGAAGACTCGGCTCTAAGTACTGTGCCGAGTGCTAAATCGCAATAGTGCTGGTACTAGGAGAATCCGGAAGAAATGCTGGCAACCCAGCAGCGGGCTCCTCCTCTAAGTGGGTATCAATGTCCTCCACAGGCTCCACACCCTCTGCGTCGCTATCCGGTACTGCAGATACTGCAGTAGCCGATAAAACCTCCGTCTCCATCCAGGCGGAATACTCTGCGGAATAACCTGGACTGCTCACTGAAAAAGCAGCTCCCTCACGATGGTCCCAACAAGCGTATACACGAGATCGGTCCTCGGCTGAGAGGTATCGGGCAGCTGAACGCTGACCTGTCGCCCCTGTGAAAGGATGAAAATCCTGAAACTGGTCGAACTGCGACATCACGGCCAATGGGTGATAAGTAGTCACACCCCTCAAGCCGGCCAGAGGGAGGAAATCCATGCCCGAAGCATAAGTAATAAAGCTGTATGGTGAGCTAAGCCCCGAGCACAGCAATATGCTAAACGGGTCTCTGATGTCTGCCAAAAATGCAGACCAGGACTGAGCATCTATACACTCCGATGGCTGAAAGGAGTATGACCTGGACACATCGTGGGTAAACCAATATCCATGCCATCTAAGGGTACCAATCGGTCTCAAATGTGACATGAACCACACATACAGAAGGACTGAGCTCCCAATAAACACTCCTGATGGATAAGTACAGCAGTAGGATGCTGACCGCAGAGTCTTTGCCAAGATCATAGGCACAATGGTATGACCCTCCCTGAGAGCTCTCACGGCCATGATAACGCCTATATCTATCTCATCCATATACCGTGACATGTACACATATGATAGTACACATAACATCAATACGTCAACTCTGGCTAGACGACAATGATCCTCCGGTGCGGTGAAATCCCCGAAATGTCGTGAGTAACTGTCCTCTGAGCCAAATCTGTCGTACAGAAAATGCTGAGAGATCACACGGCCAGATGTCAGCTCATCCTGCACTACTCTGTGCCTCAATCCTGTGAGAGTCATGAATCGTCTACTCATGTCTCCCAGAGCCATATGCACGCAAGGTCTGTCCAAGGGCAGCATCGTCAAACGTGTATACTCCTCCAGAGTAGGAGTCAACTCATGAGTGCCAAAGCAGAATACCTGCCTGTCAGGTCGCCAATGCTCTAGCATCCCATCTACGAATCCTGCAGGAACCTGAAATGTCAAAAAAGTCATGGTATGCTGCAGTAACATATCTACGGTCACCCTGTCTGGTGGTGATATACTATCATACCACGATCGCATACCCGATGCCACCACTGACGGTGGGGTATGATCTATATGGCTAGTTGTCGAAGAAGACATCTGTGAGGGCCGTGTCATAAGACCATCCAGGGGTCAATGCCGAATATCTCTGGATATACATGCATATGCATAACATGATACATGCATAACAGATAATGGATGACAATATGATATAGGGAATGGAAAAGACTGTGCATACATTCCTAAGTATATCATCATCTAATACATCATCTCTGTACAGCTACAAATACAGGGAAATGGGGCACAGACGCCCTACTACTAACAGAGGCCTATCAAAAGATATAGCGAGAATGGGGAATAGCCACCCAATATCTAACAGAGGCCTATCAAAAGTTATAATGAGAATACATCAGAAGAAGACAATGGTGTTGATATCCACATCATCAATCCTGTCCACCTGATGTAACTTCTCCTGAGTCACTGGATCTCTATCAACAGGGATGTCAGGCCTATAAAGAGGAGGATCTGCGCCGGCAAAACCAAATGAGTCGTCCAAGGGGCCAGCACCTGAGCTGGAAGGAACAAGTGCCTGGTCCAACTGACGGGTCAAGCTATCAATCTGGGTCACATGAGTCGGATCTCGGACACAAGCTATCCAATTCGTCATCATCAAGGATCCAGGAACCATGTCCCCCATAAACTTTGTGGCGCGAGACTGGGCTCCAATAGTACGAGGAAGCCACCAACGCTGGAATATCTCCTGAGTACATGGACCCTCTGATAATGCAAATTCGTCAACACCCAACAACGGGATCTCAATGGCGGGTGATTGCGATATAGGCCAGTGACGCCTGACAGGAGGTAAGATCGGTATACGAATCTCCCCTGTGGTGCTCCTGATAGCACGCTCTCCTAGATAGAGCTCCCAACCGCCATCTGTGAAGAGTGGAACTCACCTGGTAGAAATCAAATACTCGACCCCAGTCGGGTATCCATCCTCAAAACCCATTGTCAAGTCTTCCCCAGATTAGGGAAGCCAAGTGATGGTGTCGGCCGTCAGCAACTCCAGCTTCATATGGCAATGAGTGAATCCCTCCGCTAGAGGGACCTCGGGCAGAATCGAATGATGCCATCTTCGTCCTCGTGGATAGGTATCTAAACCTAACACACTCACGGGACGCAAACAGGGAAGCCTCTCATAAGCCCAAAACTGCCAACACAATGGCAAGACATCTACTATCAGTAAACACTTTTAACCTATAAATGGGAAAAGACAAGAGAAATACTCACCAGCAGAAATGGGTAAAACCCTAGCCAAGCCTCGGTCAAACCCTGTGAGCGCATATGCATGCCCCGGAGGAAATAGGCAAAGGTATAGAAGCCCCAATCGTACTCTCCAATACGGTCCACATCACGCGTAGCGCTGACCAAAGCAAAAGATACCATGGAAGAGTTATCTGCTATGAAGCAGCCTCGAATGATCATCAGGAACAATCGTCGCAGAATGCGATCCCTGATCCTGACATCATTAGGCATGGGCTCACTCAATAGCCCGCTCACAGCATCCACACTCAAAGGACCTGAACGGATGGTCCTGCCTTTGAGCGTCGCCGCCGAAACTCCTAATAAGGATCTGACGACAGTAGGGGTAATATTCGCCATCCAAGGCACTGGCTCCCCTCCAAACTCCACGTCGGTGATAAATCGCCAATCCATCGGCGTTATCATCACCTCGCAATCCAGCAGGTGGAGTGAATGAGTCTGGTGAAACCACCGCTCAGACAATGCCCTGAGATAACCCTAGGGACAACGACGGGGAAGGATGGAGAAGAATGCCCCAAATCCCCACTCATGCACTACTGCTCTATAATCAGGATGAAGCACCTGGTACATGGAGTGGATGCTAAACCAGATCCCTCGAGGCTGTGTAAAACTTGGAACCTGCATGAAATGAAAATCTACGTCAGAACCCTTTAATCCTCGTCAATAGGAAAGAAGGAAAAGCAAAGTCTAAAGCCATACCTCGTTAGCATTAAGTACATCGATGGATGTCTGCCCAAATCACCCAGCAACTCTGGGTTCGCTACCTGAATGCTCGGAAGCTCCCTACGAGGGACATATATAGTAGGAGAAGGGTCCTCAATATCCACCTCCTCATTCTCAACGTCCAGAATATCTACCTGGATAGGACGGATCACAGCCTCCACCAACCGACGAGTCTGTCTAACAGAACGGGGACGAGGCACTTCAGAAGCCCTCTGCCGTAAGCCAGAAGCGGTCCTATAGGAACTGCTCGGCTGATCCGGATCCATGATATCTGGACAACAAGTCTCCAAATCATCTCAGAAAGGGTGTAGTATTTCCTTACCTGGAGCTTTCTCTAATACATTTATGATTATATGCCTGCATGCATTTACTTTAACAAACAATAGAGTTAAAATGCATGACTACCCAATGCCTACCTTTTAAAATTTTTTGCCATAGTCCCCTTTGAAAATTGGACTATCCACATGCACTCAGGCATGTTTAGGTGGCAATTCAGTAGCACACCTGCCCCAAAGTCATATACACAATATATGCATTAAAAATCAAAAGCATCATGCATAAGGCCAACCTCAATGCTAGGAGTACTTTGCCTTTCTACCTTTTGCTCAATGGACCTCAAATAGGACAAAAAATAGCAGAAAAAGGTGCCAATTTAACTGTCTCAAAAGTCAATTTTTTTCACATCATTATGTTCAGCATGGTTTAATACTAACATTTACTATGTTGAATATTTTTTATCAAGTCATTTATGCATACATAACCACAACTATGTGTTTAGATGCATTTCGTGCGATAACTCACAATCTAACGAACAGAAACTAAAGAAAATACAGGCATACGTTACCAGGATAGTGTGGAACACTTGCACGGTGACAGAATTTGCAGAAAGCAACCCGAACTCAGCAGATCTGAAGATGGCTCGCGGTTTTCTCTAAGCAAAACAAGTTGAAAGTGACTTGTGAATGCTGCTGGCTGATGGATATATGATCCACGCCTAGCCGCAGGCCTATCTGCGGCTGCAGTAGGTACACCTATGGCACCCCCATGTGGGTCCCATCCCTCCGCCTCGGTCCAGTTTGAGTTGCAAAGGAGGTCTTATGAATTAAAAAGGTCAAATGGAGAATAAAAACGCCACGCGATTGAGCAAAACTGCATACAATCCTGGTCTTCTCTGATGAAACTTTGAATCGGTACATCACGTATTGGTATTCGCCCACATATAGGGTACACTATACCAGTGATCTCAATTGATCTTAGTCAAGCTAGGAAATACCGTACGCAGGTCCAATGCTGCTTTCTCAGGATCATCATCCTTGTCAACCTAAATCCCCGACGGGGGTTACAACGTGAATCCCTGACGGGGGTTACAACGTGAGTCCCCGACGGGGGTTACAACGTGAGTCCCCGACGGGGGTTACAACGTGAGTCCTCGACGGGGGTTACAACGTAGATCCCCGACGGGGGTTACAACGTAGATCCCCGACGGGGGTTACAACGCGTGTTCATCCGTTGACACATAAATCAACGAAGGTCAAGCAGCCTTAACATTATCTCAGCTGATGGCAAGTAAACCCATCAGAGCATACACAATTGTTCGATCAATGCATACGTCCCCAATAGATCTCCCGGGGGGTTTGCACCGTGAATTCACGGCAGGGGATTACCACGTACATTCAAACCGCTGACACACACATCAACGAAGGTCAAGCAGCCTTGACATCATTCCAGCCGATAGAGGGTTAGACCTATCAGAGCTTTGGAGCCATTCGGGGTTCTTACCACCCGATTACCCATATTCCCCGACGGGGCGGTCACAACGTAATGTTCCGTTGATCTACACGACAGCGGAAGTCAAGCAACCTTGACAGTATATCCCACAGGATTGTTCAGCTGTTGATTCATATATCGGTGAAATACACGTCAACGAAGGTCAGGCATCCCTGACAGCATTTGTTGTTGGCAGTGACTCCAACAGAACCCTGACATGTCCTGACGATACAAACCAGGAGATTGTCATCAAGGAGGATGGATGATGGAATATGTTATACACATCCTCAAATAGATCAAGCTTTATCCCCACAGATCTCTTACACATAAGAGGTACCTCTATAGGATCCAGTTCTTATCTAGGAATTTGATGATAACTCCAACATCAACATCCTAACAGACTCAGATTATACATCAAATTTGGTCATCATTGCCAATCCCCGGTTGAAGTAATAGGGAGCCAGCAATTATCCTCAGCGTGCTGGGCGACAACCCCGTACACATGCATCATACATCTACATCATGTTGCTATCCATAGTACCCTATTCGTCTTATTACGTTTTAAGTGTCTAGGATTATTTATCCTACCCATGCATCGCCATGCATGAGTATGATAAAGAGGGGCATCTGTAGACACTCAAAATTTTCTGTACTACTAACACTAACATTGCAGGAAGGCAGATTCGTCTTTTATGAGAGAACTCTGAAAGATAATCCACAACCATACCGGATACTACCGGAGGTTTAACATCAACCCCAGATCGCAATCTGGGAGTAATCGTTCCAATCTTAGAGAACCCCGAGGCATGCAGATCAATACCAGAACACACACCGGAGAAGATAGATTAATCTCGGAGATAACCTCGAGGTATCCAGTCTCAGCCCTAAACATGGGAATAGCCTCAAACCTTGGTGATAGCCCCAAGGAAAGTAGTTTCGGCATTAACATCATAAATGCTTATTACAAGTGAAACCAGCTTCAATCTTAGCACTCACAACGAGATACACTGTATCAGCCCAGCGATGACATCAGGAAGACAGACACACCTCAAAGATGACAATGAGGACTTTCAATCAATTGCAGCAGTCCAATCCCAGCGAAGTTGAGCAACGTCTGCTGTATCGACCCAACCCGACAATAACACCGGTAAGGGGTAACATCGTCATCTGACCAACACGATGCCACGCAGAGTCGTTTTAACACATCTATGCAACAACGGCCCACAAGGCTAACCAATCCCGAGTTACTATTGTGCGGGGTAACGGATGAAAGTTGAAGCTTGAAGACCGAAGGGCACCGTCCCGTCTTCAAAGACTTCGTACAAACTCTAATCCCATGCCATCGTACAAACTCTCGACAACGGCGGTCCGAAATAGGTCCTGTATACCTCAAACGGATGCCCAGATTGCACTTCAGAAAAATCGAGTGGACAATATAATGCCCGCGTGCACGTAATTCGAGACGACCCGACCCGACCAAACCGGGCCGACCCGACCCGCCTCTGGTACACCTGCGGCTGAGCCGCAGGTACACCTGCAGCACCTTTTGCCTATAAATAAGAGGCTTGGGGTGCTGATTTTTAAGAGAAAAAAGACGGGAAAGCCCTGCAGAATTCGCTCTACACTTCCCATATAGTGCATTTTCCCACTTTAAACACCTGTGAGCTCATATGCAGCCCTCTTTTGTACTTACAAAAGCCAGTGTTTACCAACTTTAAAGATATAGAAGCCTTTTCTAGTAGTCAGCTGTAAGCCTTCTCACACACTTTAGAGTCTTTCTCCTCATCTTTGCACACACCCTTCTACACGTTGAGAGTCGTGTTGCTTGCTTTTGCCCGGACTTCGGTCCGTGGTTTCATTTCAGTCTATATATATATATATATATATATATATATATATATATATATATATTTACATATATATTGACTAACATTACCGAGTTATGCCTCGGTTGAGCCTAGACTTCGGTCTGGAGCGTTTATTGCTTTAATATATATATATACTTATATATATATTAACTGTGTGTCGGACTTTGTTCGATGAGCCTAAACTTTGGTTTGGTACGTTTAATTACTTTCTTATATATATATACTTATATATATAAACTGTGGTCGAACTCCGTTCGATGAGCCTGGATTTTACATTCGGTGCGTTTACTCGCTTTTATATATATATATATATATATATATATATATATATATATATATATATATATATAGCATGTAAACGCACCAGATATAAAATTCAGGCTCACCAGATATAATTCGGTGCGTTTACATGCTTATATATATATATATATATATATTTCGTCCCACCTGGAGTTTACTTCGTGGTGGTTGACCGTTTTTATAGTTTTATCTACGTTTTGTCCCATCTAGAGTTTCCTCCGTGGCGGTTGATGGCTTTTAACAGCTTTCTTTACATTTCTGATCCCCCATGGAGGTTCTTCGTGGTTGGTGATCATGTCTATATATATATATTTACGGCTTTTATATATATACCTGCTTACTGCTTTCATACAAATTGGGGTACCATGTGAGCCTAGGAATCATGTGATCACAGATTCATCCCATCAGATCTAGATTCGGTTCCCGTGATGGACATTTTCAGCTATAAGCAGCTTGTAAATTATTCGGCAGTGTCTGAATTTTCTCATATGGCTTCCATACCCACGAGGAAGTCGACATTATTTTGTATATTATTTTCGTACGGATGCTTCGCAGCCGTCAAATAAAATCAACCAAGTCGCGCAATTAATAAAATGGGAGTGCAATAGGCCTCAATTACTATTGAGCGACAGGGTTTGAGAAAACCTCTTTTATAAAACATCATTGTCATATCTTGCTAAAATTGAATTTTTACATAAATTCAAACCCTGCGTATATAGGTGCAAACGAGGCCTCGTACCACTTTCAAATAACAGCACATTGACTCACATACGCACACAGACATTCAGATAATAGTTTCTTGAAAAGAGGCGATCACCGTGGTAACACGGATGTCGGGGGGTGCCTAACACCTTCCCCCCGCATAACCAAGTCCCCGGACCCTAAATGAATCTCGGTTTTACCGACTCGTATAGCAGTGTCACATCACTAGGTCAATGTGCAAACCTTTTCTCGGTTGTTTTGGTACAACCATTTAAAAAATCAACTGGCGACTCTTAACAGTCCATCGTCAACATTATACATGTCGGACCTTTTTCACTTGTTTTTTCAAACAAATCTCACCTAAAATGAGAACACCAAAGAACAAGTAACGGAAAGGGACATCTAAAAATCTCGACGTTGACAGTATGCATACAAGCCAATCATGTATGATGATAAAGCATATACTTTGTAATCAATCTTATTTATTTATTAATAAAAGAATTATTTATTGAAGGCATTTATTATCTACATGGTATTATTTTAATAATATGTGATAAACCCATAGTTTTAAGCAATACTTTTAGAATCATGATGAGATCATGCTAATGAGATCTAAATTCCTAGATAGCTTAAACTAAAATGTTCTCAATCAATGGATTACTAAAAAGGGGATTAGTGAATCTGGATAGATTGGTACGTACGTTACTTTCTCATTGGATGAGGATGATTGATCTCATGATCATTTGTGTGGAGACACTAAAGCAAGTATGTAGGTGCTTATTAGAGAATAAGTTCACTGAACGTGACTCGCTAAGGATTATCTAATGGAGTTTTACTTGCCTGTCAATAGGAATTCCTGTAGTGATAGTAGTACGAATGATCCTTAGACTTGAGATCATCATAATATCTTATATATAATGAATTACACTTTAACTTATTCCTTAAGACTCTTAGAGTATATCAAAGGGTATGCTTGGGTGTAATAAGTTATATATAAAGATAATGAATGATCAATAAAGAATCTACCACTTCTAGTAAAAGAAGAGAAATGTCCTATGTGATTCGATAAATGACAACCCAGGAATCCTTGGCCAAGGTGGAACGAAATTAGAAAGTAGTTTCTAATTTGCATTCATTAGGAGTTGTGCATTTTGGAATCGAAATACATATAATTAAATAAAATAAGACTTGACAGTAATTCTATGTCTTATATTTTAATTGAGACATTGTATGGTGGAAGGATTGAATTGTACGGTAACTATTAACTCAAAGGTTCTTTTATGATTAATGTTAAAATCTATATTATCTGGAAAGTCGTTGATCGCTAGGGAGGCTTATCCCTATTGTAGAATAAATATTATTTATTTAAATAAATTAATCGTTTAATTTATTTATTTAAATAAGATTAGAATTGTTCTAATTGATTTATTCACAACCGGTTTAATATGGAGAACCTAAAGGGTCACACCATAAAAGGAAGAATAATTATTTAAGAATTTAATGGCATAATCGTAATAATATGTTAAGTATATTTAATTTAATCCATGGTGATAGAATAATTAAATAGCTTAATATTTATTATTTAATATTTTAGAAATATTAAATATAAATTAATAAGAGGAGTCTTATTAATATTATTACAATTATTATTATTTTAATTTCTAAAAGAGTTTAGAAATTAATTTAATATAAGTACTCTCATTTATTCCTAATAGGATTAGGAGGGAAAATTAGTTAAAGGGGTTTAATTAATTGTCCCTAATAAGATTAGGGATCCCATTTAATTAAAAGAGTTTAATTAAATAAATAATACCTTATTCTAATTAAATAGGGTTACCTGATATCTTTATAAGAGGAGTCTTATATCAGATATCAAGATATACGTAATTCCAATTGTTGGAGAGTACGTCTCCGTTTTCTATAGAGATAGAAAAAACTAGGGTTTGAGCCAATACACTCTTCTTCTTGAAAATTCTTCTTTCTTGGTGGATCACCTCTGGAGGCCATACACTTGGGTGTCTTACATTGATCAAAGGAAGGAATCTACCCGGAGATTCAAGGAGATCGCGGAGAAATAGGAGGTGAACTCGTACCTTAGGAAGCTTGTTTCTACAAGGGTATGATTTCAGAATGTCTTATTCTTCGTTTAATTAATAATATGCATAAAGGATGATCCGGATAATTGGTTTGTGAAAATTTTTAAAATCTGATTTTATTATGCTTCCGCTATTTTTGCAATTTGATTGCTACTTGAATTTTCACAAAACCTTACAGGTTATACCCATTCTTTTATTTCTCCTACTTGCGCTCAACGTTTAAATTTTACTCTGGAGAAATTAGACTTTGACTTATCTGTTGAAACTCCGTTGGAAAAAACCTTAATTACATCCACTGTTTATAAGTCTTGTTTGATTCAAATCGGTACCCTCACATTACCTGTCGATCTTATTTCATTGAAAATACTTGCATTTGTCGTAATTCTAGGGATTGATTGATTAACTACTCATCATGCAAAAAATGATTATTTTCGTAAGGTTATTAGCTTTCATATTCCTAACCAACCTATTATGCAAATTCAAGCAACCAAACCATTAAAATCAATCACTGTCATCTCAAGCAATAAAGCTATTCGTTTATTGAAAAACGGATGTCAAGCTTTCTTAGCCCATGTCACGGATTTAAACAAAAATACGTCAGTTTTGAATGATATTTCTATTGTTAATAAATTTCCTAACGTATTACCTGAAGAACTTCCTGGCCTACCCTCAGAGCGAGAAATTGAATTTTGTATCGACCTTGAACCTGGTACAAAACCCATTTCTAAAGCCCCATATCGAATGGCTCCTATTGAACTTCAGGAGTTAAAGACCTAATTGTAGGAATTATTAGACATCGATTTCATTCGTCCTAGTACGTCTCCATGGGGTGCTCCTGTTCTATTCGTGAAGAAGAAAGATGGAAGTATGCGACTTTGTATTAATTATCGAGAGTTGAATCATGTTACCATCAAGAATAGGTACCCATTACCACGTATTGATGACCTGTTTCACCAGTTGCAAGGCGCCAAATTCTTTTCAAAGATCGATCTTCGTTTCGGATATCACCAGTTAAAGATTAGAACCGATAACATTCTAAAGACGACTTTTAGAACTCGGTACGGGCATTATAAATTCCTAGTCATGTCTTTTAGATTGACTAATGCTCCTGCTGCCTTCATGGATATGATGAACTGAGTATTCAAGGAATATTTGGATCACTTTGTGGTCGTCTTTAATGATGACATCCTCATATATTCCAAAAGTCGTGAAGATCATGAGCAACACTTGAGGCTGATACTCCAAAAGCTTCGTGAAAATAAGCTTTATGCCAAGTTGAAGAAATGCGAGTTCTGGCTTGAGGAAGTAGCATTCCTTGGGCACGTAGTATCAAGTCATGGAATATCTGTTAACCCAGCAAAGAATGATGCAATACAAAGCTGGGAGCAACCTAAGCCAGTGACCGAAGTACGTAGCTTTCTCGACTTAGCTGGTTATTATCAGAGATTCGTAGAAGGGTTTTCTTGAATTGCTACTCCATTAACTCAGCTAACTCGGAAAGATACAAAATTCGGTTGGGGCGTGGAATGTGAGAAGAGTTTTCAAGAACTCGAGAAGAGACTCATTTCAGCACCTGTTTTAATAATACCATCTAGCTCGGAGGGATTTTTCATCTATAGTGATACTTCGGGCAAAGGGTTAGGATGTGTTCTCAAGCAACATGGGAAAGTCATAGCCTATGCCTCTCGGTAACTCAAAGAATATGAGAGGAATTATCCTACTCATGATCTAGGTAGCTGTTGTCTTCGCACTTAAAATTTGAAGGCATTACTTATATGGGGAGAAAGTGGAGATCTTTACAGATCATAAAAGCCTCAAATATTTCTTCACCCAAAAGGAACTCAACATGCGGCAACGGCGTTGGCATAAACTGTTGAAAGATTATGATCATACCATTCAATACCATCATGGTAAAGCGAACGTAGTAGCTGACACATTGAGTAGAAGATCATATGCGGGTACGAGTTCGATATTGTCAATGCAAAGGCCCATTTTATATGACTTGCAAAGGATGGAGATAGAGTTAAAGACTCTAGGGACCCATGTGATGATTATGAATATACGAGTAGAACCGACTTTAATCGATAAAGTTAAAACTACTCAAGCTACAGACCTGGAGCTGATGCGTATGAGGACGAAAGTGCAAGAAGGTGCTATGCTGGAAGAAAGAATCTATGAAGAAGGAATACCTTCGAGTCAACTCCAGACTTTGCGTTCCTAACGACCCTGATTTAAAGTATAAAATCATGACAGAGGCGCACAACACACCGTATGCAATCCATTCTGGGAGTACCAAAATGTATCATGATCTTCGATACATATTTTGGTGGAGCAATATGAAGAGAGAGATCGCGGAGTTTATCTCAAGGTGTCTAACTTGTCAACAAGTCAAGGCAGAGCATCAAGTACCAAAACGTCCATTGCAACCACTTAAAATTCCAGAATGGAAGTGGGAGGACATTACCATGGATTTCGTTACCGGTCTTTCCAAGGTTTCTCAAGGTATAGATGCGATTTGGGTCATTATTGATAGATTGACCAAGTCGGCTAATTTCTTACCTATACGAGAAACTTATACACTTGAACGTCTTGCTCGTATGTACATAAATGAGATTGTAAGATTTCATGGTATGCCAGTATCCATAGTTTCTTATCGAGACCCAAGATTCACTTCAAGATTTTGGGTTAGTTTGCAAAAAGTTATTTGCACGAATTTACGATTTAGTTCGGCTTATCATCCTCAAACGGACGAGCAGTTAGAGAGGACTATTCAAACTCTTGAAGATCTATTAAGACTCTGTGTCCTTGACTTCACGGGAAGTTGAGACAAGTTCTTACCATTGGTGGAGTTTTCCTGCAACAACAGTTATCAAGCAAGTATTGGCATGGCTCCATTCGAGGCGTTGTATGGAAGAAAGTGTTGGGACCGGAGTTGGTACGTATGACTACAGAAAAGATTCAAATGATCCGATAACGTATAAAAATCTCACAAGATCGACTAAAAAGTTATGCTGATCTTCATCGAAAGGACGTAGAATTCAATATTGGAGAACATGTGTTGTTATGTGTTGCTCCATGAAAAGGAGTTACGAGATTTAGAAAGAGAGGAAAGCTCAATTCTCGATTCATTGGCCCATTTTTAATCCTCGAACGAGTAGAAACTGTGGCCTATAAACTCGCCTTACTGCCAAGTATGTCTCGTGTTCATAACGTTTTTCACATATCTATGTTATGTAAATATGTGAAAGACCCGAACCACATTATTGAGTTAGAAACGGAAAAAATAGCGGAAGATTTAACGTATAAAGAGGTTCCTGTTAAAATCTTGGATAAGAAGGAATATATTTTACGCTCCAAGGTTATACCTCAAGTCAAAGTTTTGTGGAGAAACCACGATGTTGAGGAAATGACCTGGGAGTTAGAATTTGAAATGAAATCAAGGTATCCTTACCTCTTCGACATACCAGGTACGTACTCTAATTTTGAGGGTGAAATTTCATAAGAAGGGGAGGTTGTAAAACCCCAACTTTTATGAATAAAGATGATTTTTCTATAAATATCATTTTTAAATATTATGGAGTAAATTTGATATAATGTTATAGTTGTGGGTAATATTTATAAATTTTACAAAGTAAGCAAGTTGTTATATAATATTCGATTGGTCGGGGAATATTCATTTTAACAGGGAATATTCGTACGACGACATAATCATTGGTGGACTCACCACTCCGTTAACTCAGCTGACTTGAAAAGATACAAAATTCAGTTGGAGCAAGGAGTGTGAGAAGAGTTTTCTAGAACTAAAGAGGAGACTCATTTCAGCACCTGTTCTGACAATACCATCAAGTTCAGAGGGATTTGTCATCTATAGCGATGCTTCAGGCAGAGGTTTAGGATGTGTTTTCATGCAACATGGAAAAGTCATAGCCTATGCCTCACGACAGCTCAAAGAATATGAGAGGAATTATCCTACTCATGATCTTGAGTTGACAACAGTCATTTTTGTGCTAAAGATCTGGAGACATTACCTGTATGAGGAGAAGGTGGAGATCTATATAGATCATAAAAGCCTCAAACATTTCTTCACCCAAAAGGAACTTAACATGCGGCAACGACGTTGGCTCGAGCTTTTAAAAGATTATGATCATACCATTCAATACCATTCTAAAAAAATGAACGTGATAGCTGACGCGTTGAGTAGAAGATCATATGCGGGTACGAGTGCAATATTGTCAATTCAAAGGCCCATTTTATATGACTTACAAAGGATGGAGATAGAGTTAAAGACTTCAGGGACCCACGTGATGATGTTAAATAAAAGAGTAGAACCGACTTTAATCGATAAAGTTAAAGCTACTCAAGCTACGGACTTGGAGCTGATGCATATAAAGAAGAAGGTGCAAAAATGTGCTATTCCAGAAGCAAGAATCGATGAAGAAGGAATACTTCGAGTCAACTCAAGACTTTATGTTCCTAACGACTTTGATTTGAAGTATAAAATCATGGTGGAGGCACAAAATAAACTATTTACAATCCATCCTGGAAGTAAGAAAATGTATCGTGATCTTCGACATACATTTTGGTGGAGCAATATAAAAAGAGAGATCGCGAAGTTTATCTCAAGGTGTCTAAATTGTCAACGTGTCAAGGCGGAGCATCAAGTGCCAAAAGGTCCATTGCAACAACTTAAAATTTCAGAATGGAAGTGGGAGCACATTAACATGGATTCCGTTACTAGTCTTCCCAAAGTTTCTCAAGACATAGATGCAATTTGGGTCATTGTTGATAGATTAACCAAGTCTGCTCATTTCTTACCTATACGAGAAACATATTCACTTAAACGTCTTGCTTGTATATATATAAATAAGATTGTAAGACTGCATGGTATGCTAGTATCCATAGTCTCTGATCGAGACCCAAGATTCACTTCACGGTTTTGGGTTAGTTTGCAGAAAGCTATGAACATGAATTTATGATTCAGTTCGGCATATCATCCTCAGACGGACGGGCAGTCGAAGAGGACTATTCAAACTCTTGAAGATATATTAAGACTTTGTGTCCTAGACTTCAAAGGAAGTTGGGGCAAGTACTTGCCATTAGTGGAATTCTCCTACAACAACAGTTATTAAGCTAGTATAGGCATTGCTCCATTCGAGGCGTTGTATGGACGAAAGTGTCGTTCTCTAATATGTTGGGATAAGGTGGGTGAAAAAATGTTGTTGGGACCGAAAATGGTACGCATGACAATGGAAAAGATTCAAATGATCCGGCAACGTATACAAACCTCACAAGATCGATAAAAGAGTCATGTTGATCTTCATCGAAGAGACGTGGAATTCAATGTTGAAGATCATGTATTGTTACGTGTTGCTCCATAGAAAGGAGTTACGAGATTTGAAAAGAGAGGAAAGCTCAATCCTCGATTCATTGAACCATTTAAAATCCTCGATCGAGTAGGAACTGTGTCCTATAGACTCGCTTTACCGCCAAGTATGTCTCGTGTTCATAACGTTTTTCACATATCTATGTTACGTAAATATGTGGAAGACCCGAACCACGTTATTGAATTAAAACCAGACAAGATAGCAAAAGATTTAACTATGAAGAGGTAACTGTTAAAATCTTGGATAAGAAGGAACATATTCTACGCTCAAAGATTATACCTCGAGTCAAAGTTTTATGGAGAAACCACGATATTGAGGAAATGACCTAGGAGTTAGAATCTGAAATAAAAATAAGGTATCCTCACCTCTTCGACACACCAAGTACGTACATCAATTTCGAGGACGAAATTTGATAAGGAGGGGAGGTTGTAAGACCCCAACTTTTTATGAAAAAATATTGAATTTTCTCTAAATATTATTTTGAATAATAAGGTGTTAATTTGATATAATGCTATAATTATGGGTGATATATGCAAATTTTTGCAAAGTAAGCAAGTTGTCATAAAATTTTCGTTTGGCCGGGAAATATTCTTTTTGTCGGAGAATATTCGTACGACAACACAATAATTGGTGGACCCCACAACGGAATAACTGTCGGATATAGAAAGCGACAAAAATAACATTTTCATAGAATAACAATAAAACTTTTGCCATTAAACTGTTGAAATAACCGGTGATAAAAGTATAGTAATACGCGTGGTTGCACAGTAGCACACGATATTGTACAATATCTTTGATTATTGATGATTACGTGAGAAGTCACTCAGCTTTATTCAATTATTATAACAGTAGTTGATGCATAGTATCTCATATTATTGATTCAATTATTGTTACAATACCATCTGTATAATATTTTATATTATTAAATCAAAAATTGAGACGACAAAGTTATTCATATTATTATTTATATTATTGATAATGTCTAAAAAGTTCTGTCGAGGAAAGGGGTTCGGTCTTCGGTCACCTAATTACGCACTAATAAGGAGAAGTCCTTATCAGAAAGCCCTCTCTTTTCTAGGAATGATCTGGTTGTCAATATTGTGAGTTAACATATTAATGATGAATAATTGTTGAAAGATTAAAAATGTGTTAATTGAAGATAAAGTGATTTGTGGTAAATATTTATTCAATCTTTGATATAAATAAGAAGTCTGTTATGAGATGTTTGTTGTAAGTTTGGTTTATTCTATGAGACCCATATGTCATCATCTAAGAGTCACTTTTGCCAATAGTACTTGCCTTTAACAGGTGTCAAACCACTTGCATTTTCACATTACAAGCGTCAAATCACTCGCCTTTTCGTATTACGGGTGTCAAACCACTTTTCTTTTCACATTACCAGTCGTCAAGCCACTTGCCTCTTCACATTGCAAGGGCTAAGCTAGAAATCTTCTATAAATAGAAGCTTATTTCTTCTTTTATTCTCACCAATTTACTAAAACTCACAAGAGAAAGCTATATAGAGAGAATCAGTGTAAGACCCCAACTTTTATAAATAAAGATGAATTTTCTATAAATATTATTTTTGAATATTATGGAGTTAATTTGATATAATGTTATAGTTGTGGGTAATATTTATAAATTTTGCAAAGTAAGCAAGTTGTTATAAAATATTCGTTTGGTCGGGGAATATTCTTTTTGTCGGGGAATATTCGTACGACGGCACAATCATTGGTGGACCCCACAACAGAATTATTGTCGGATTGAGAAAACGACAAAAATATTTTATTAAAAATAACGGCTGAAGTGTTACCGTTAAAACCGTTAAAACTGTTGAACTACTCGGTAGTAAAAGTACAGTAATACGCGTGGTTGCATAGTAGCACACGGTATTGATTATTGATGCTTACGTGAGAAGTCACTCAGCTATACTCAATTATTGCTATAGTAATTACTGCATCATATCTCTTAAATTATTGTCATAGTATCGTCTGTATAATATGTTATATTATTAAATCAATAATTGAGACGTTGTGGTAAGTTTGGTTATTTTATGGGGGGCCATATGTCATCATCTAAGAGTCTCTTGGTCAATAGTATTTACCTTGGTCAATAGTATTTACCTTGGTCAATAGTAATTACCTTCGTCAATAGTATTTACCTTGGTCAATAGTAATTACTTCGTCAATAGTAGTTGTCCCTTCAATATTACCAAGAGTCATTTGACCCTTCGTTAAGACCAAGAGTCATTTGACCCTTCGTTAAGACCAAGAGCCACCCTCAGTTTTTCTATAAATAGAGGCCTAGGGCTTCATTATTTTTCACGAATTCATTCAAGCTAAAGAGAGAGAAAGTATAGAGAGAATAAGAGAGAGAGAATAAAAGTATTCTGCTACATCACTTTTCCAATATCCAGTTCTTTTAAGGTAGGGAATATTATTTCTTTTATATTCATGAAGAGAACTTCTGTTATTCCATTTGTTATTATTCTGTTGGAATAACCAGTATACGCGGTCTACCCTATACTTGGTGACATTCTTCTATTATTCTGTTGGAACATCCTGTCTGTGTGTTTTACACCGGACCTGGTTCCGTTTATTATTCTGTTGGAACATCCTGTCTGTGTGTTTTACACCGGACCTGGTTCCGTTTTATTATTATTCTGTTGGAATATCCTGTCTGTGTGTTTTACACCGGACCTGGTTCCATTATTTATTATTCTGTCGGAATATCCTGTCTGTGCGTTTACGCCGGACCTGGTTCCATTATTTATTATTCTATTGGAATAACCTGTCTGTGCGGTCTATCGCATGCATGGTGATTTCTTTTGTTATTCCATTCTTTATTGTACTCAGTTGGTTAAGTTTTGACTTCTATACTCCATGAAATTTGTGGAATATCCTTGATAGTTGCGTTTCATCCAGTATCTTTTCAAGAAAATATTCTTCTAAGCATTCTTGAATTTTACTCCACAATGCAGTATCATGTTGACAATTTGGACGTTGTTAATTCCTGGATAAATTAATTCTTGAACTTGTTTTATTGAATTCTTATATCATTGTCATCATCCTCATGTTTATAAAATGTTGAAAGTCATCTGTGGCATGTAGTGCATAGATGGACTTGGTATGATTATGACCAGGGATTATTCGGTATAATCATGACCGTAATGTTACAAATGATGTGGTAAAAGTCCTCATTGGCCCGTAGTGCATTGATGGACAGTTGTTGGCATGATCATGACCATTAATGAATATACGAATATCCTTGGCCGTAGTGCAGGGGTGATTCGATGATGTGGATTATTTTATTAAGCTGAGTCCCAGCGATCACAGTGTTGAAAAACTTTTTAAATCATAAAAGATAGTAGAGTTTATTTTCTACTTGACTCTTTTAATGGATTGCTTGTTCCGCTACAGTTAAACTTGATGTCTATTATATTTTATCAGTTTAACATTGTTGAAGGCTAATGATAATTTATTCTGCATTATCTTAGTCATAATATTTCTTACTGGGCTAGTTGAGCTCACCCTTTCTTTCACTGTTCTCTTCAGGAAATGAGAACGTAGCTGGGGCAAGTCGGGGAAAGGAGTGATGGTCCGAAGAATAGTATTAGTTAGTAGTCCTCACTATTCTATGTAATGGTGTGTTAATAAATGTAATGAGGACTCCTTTTGAGTATGAATACTCTCTAGAAGATAATATTTGTATTCAAACTCACAGTTTATGTTTTGTCGTATTGTACACGACAGATGTATTAATCAGTTGTATTTGTATTCTGTATCTGACGACCCAAGATGGGTGATGTATACCTAATTTTGGGGGCGTCACAGTTGGTATCAGAGCTTAGGGATATGATCCCTGGCTAAGATGTGAGAATAGAACTAGGAGGGGAGAGACGGGGAATTCCTTCGCTAGTATGACATACCTAAGTTTATTTGCATGGTATTTAATTGGTCGGTCATAATATAAGGATAATATATGGCATATCAATTAATTTTTATTTTGTGGCAGTATCTGAAAATGGCATCTGAGAATGTTGAGAATAGCAATGGAGCACAGACGACTGTTGATTCACCACATATCAATAATCAGGATAATGTGCATCAGGAAGGTGTCAATCCTCATGCAAACAACAACACTGACCAAATGATGAATGATCAAATGTTCAGAGGCTTTATGCAATTCATGCAACAACAGGTGAAAGCGGCTCCTGTCCACAACGTAGGTGGAAATACTGGAAACTCTCAGGCGGTCACCGCTAAACAGTTTAAGGAGCTGGGACCACCGGAGTTTAAGGGAGAACCCAAACCACTTGTAGCTGAAACATGGATAAAGCAGATCACCAAGATATTTGATGTCTTGGGTTGCTCCGAGGAGCAAAAGGTTCCCTTTGCCGCCTTTATGTTGCGAGGAGAGGCAGATTACTGGTGGGAATCGATAAAGCGTACTCAACCTGCCGCACTGAAGATGTCCTGGGAGAAGTTCCAAGAGCTGTTTAACGACAAATACTTTCCCGAGAGTATTCGTCACATGAAGGAGGTGGAGTTCATCAAATTGGAGCAGAATAATATGACCGTGTCGCAGTACGAGGCAAAATTTGCGGAGTTATCCCGGTTTGCGTCCCACCTGGTGGATAATGAAGAAAGAATGACGCGGATGTTTTTAAGAGGTTTGAAGCCGGAGATACGTCAACATCTTGTTTCTCATAAACTGTGTTTGTATTCAGATGTTGTAAATAGGGCTCAGTTGGTGGAGCGCGATAACGAGACAACGCAACCAAAAGAGAGCAGCCGGCAAAATGATAATACCAGTGAGAGCAGTCATCGAAGCGGTGACAACAAGCGTGGAGGGAATCAACAGGCCAGAAATGGTAACCACTTCGGTGGTAATCAGGGCCAAAACAATAAGAATGGACATTTCAAGAAGAGGAGATTCAACAATGATGGAAAGACGTCAGCACCAGCACCTGTCGTTAAGGAAGGAGAACGACCACCTATCATATGTTTCAAATGCGGAGGGGAGGGGCACATCAGTCCAAACTGCGCGATGCCGTCCAAAGCATGTTATAATTGTGGAAGAGAAGGTCATTTAGCCCGATTTTGTCGTTTACCGAAGACAAATTCAGCTAGGATGGAGGCACCAAAAGCCGTCCCAGAAAAGTCAAAACCGGTTGTGCAAGGGAGAGCGTTTGTTGTGAACTCCCAGAGAGCAAGGAACCCGAATGAGGTCATCACGGGTAAGCTTATTATAAACTCTAAAGAAGTTTATACTTTATTTGATACCGGTTCAACCCATTCTTTTATTTCTCCTACTTGCGCTCATCGATTAAATTTGATTCCGGAGAAATTAGACTTTGACTTATCTGTGGAAACTCCGTTGGGAGAAACCTTCATTACCTCCACTGTTTATAAGTCTTGTTTGGTTCAAGTTGGTACCCACACATTACCTATCGATCTGATTTCATTAAAAATACTTGCATTTGACGTGATTCTAGGGATTGATTGGTTAACTACTCATTATGCAAAAATTGATTGTTTTCGTAAGGTTGTTAGTTTTCATATTCCTAATCGACCTATTATGCGAATTCAAGCAACCAAACCATTAAAATCAATCGCTGTCATCTCAAGCCATAAAACTATTCGTTTATTGAAAAACGGATGTCAAGCTTTCTTAGCTCATGTCACAGATCTAAACAAAAATACGTCAGTTTTGAATGATATTTCTATTGTTAATAAATTCCCTGACGTATTCCCTGAAGAACTTCCTGGCCTACCCCCAGAGCGTGAAATTGAATTTTGTATCGATCTTGAACCCGGTACAAAACCCATTTCCAAAGCCCCATATCGAATGGCTCCTATTGAACTTCAGGAGTTAAAGATCCAACTGCAGGAATTGTTAGACATTGGCTTTATTCGTCCTAGTACTTCTCCTTGGGGAGCTCCTGTTCTATTCGTGAAGAAGAAAGATGGAAGTATGCGACTTTGTATTGATTATCGGGAGTTGAATCATGTCACCATCAAAAACAGGTACCCATTGCCACGTATTGATGACCTGTTTGACCAGTTGCAAGGAGCACAATTCTTTTCAAAGATCGATCTTCGTTCTGGATATCATCAGCTGAAGGTTAGAACTGAGGATATTCCAAAGACGGCTTTTAGAACTCGGTACGGGCATTATGAATTCCTAGTCATGTCCTTTGGATTGACTAATGCTCCTGCTGCCTTCATGGATATGATGAACCGGGTATTCAAGGAATATTTGGATCACTTTGTGGTCGTCTTTATTGATGACATCCTTATTTATTCCAAAAGCCGTGAAGATCATGAGCAACACTTGAGGCTGGTACTCCAAAAGCTTCGTGAATACAAGCTTTATGCCAAGTTGAAGAAATGCGAGTTCTGGCTGGAGGAGGTAGCATTCCTTGGGCACGTAGTATCAAGTCGTGGAATATCGGTTGACCCGGCAAAGATTGAAGCTATTCAAAGCTGGGAGCAACCTAAATCAGTGACCGAGGTACGTAGCTTTCTTGGTTTAGCTGGTTATTATCGGAGATTCGTGGAAGGATTTTCTCGAATCGCTACTCCATTAACTCAGCTGACTCGGAAAGATACAAAGTTTGGTTGGAGCGAAGAATGTGAGCAGAGTTTTCAAGAACTCAAGAGGAGACTCATTTCAGCACCTGTTCTAACAATACCATCTGGCTCGGAGGGATTTGTCATCTACAGTGATGCTTCGAGCAAAGGGTTGGGATGCGTTCTCATGCAACATGGAAAAGTCATAGCCTATGCATCAAGACAACTCAAGGAATATGAGAGGAATTATCCTACTCATGATCTAGAGTTGGCAGCTGTTGTCTTTGCACTTAAAATTTGGAGGCATTACTTGTATGGAGAGAAAGTGGAGATCTTTACGGATCATAAAAGCCTCAAATATTTCTTCACTCAAAAGGAACTCAACATGCGACAACGACGTTGGCTTGAACTGTTGAAAGATTATGATCATACCATTCAATACCATCCTGGAAAAGCGAACGTGGTAGCTGACGCATTGAGTAGAAGATCATATGCGGGTACAAGTGCAATATTAACAACGCAAAGGCCCATTTTGTGTGACTTGCAAAGGATGGAGATAGAGTTGAAGACTCCAGGGACCCATGTGATGATGGCGAATATACGAGTAGAACCGACTTTAATCGATAAAGTTAAAGCTGCTCAAGCTACAGACCTGGAGCTGATGCGTATGAAGAAGAAAGTGCAAGAAGGTGCTATATCGGAAGCAAGAATCGATGAAGAAGGAATACTTCGAGTCAACTCCAGACTTTGTGTTCCTAACAACCCTGATTTAAAGTATGAAATCATGATGGAGGCGCACAACACACCGTTTGCAATCCATCCTGGAAGTACCAAAATGTATCATGATCTTCGTCATACATTTTGGTGGAGCAATATGAAGAGAGAGATAGCGTTGTTTATCTCAAGGTGTCTAACTTGTCAACGAGTCAAAGCGGAGCATCAAGTACCAAAAGGTCCATTGCAACCACTTGAAATTCCAGAATGGAAGTGGGAGCACATTACCATGGATTTCGTTACCGGTCTTCCTAGGGTTTCTCAAGGTATTGATGCGATTTGGGTCATTGTTGATAGATTGACCAAGTCTGCTCATTTCTTACCGATACGAGAAACTTATACACTTGAACGTCTTGCTCGTATGTACATAAACGAGATTGTAAGACTGCATGGTATGCCAGTATCCATAGTTTCTGACCGAGACCCAAGATTCACTTCACGATTTTGGGTTAGTTTACAAAAAGCTATGGGCACGGAGTTACGATTTAGTTCAGCATATCATCCTCAGACGGACGGACAATCAGAGAGGACTATTCAAACTCTTGAAGATCTATTAAGACTCTGTGTCTTTGACTTCAAAGGAAGTTGGGACAAGTTCTTACCATTGGTGGAGTTTTCCTACAACAACAGTTATCAAGCAAGTATTGGCATGGCTCCATTCGAAGCATTGTATGGAAGAAAATGTCGTTCTCCAGTATGCTGGGATGAGGTGGGCGAAGCAACGTTGTTGGGACCGGAGTTGGTACGTATGACTACAGAAAAGATTCAAACGATCCGACAACGTATAAAAACCTCACAAGATCGACAAAAGAGTTATGCTGATCTTCATCGAAAGGACGTGGAATTTGATGTAGGAGATCATGTGTTCTTACGTGTTGCTCCATGGAAAGGAGTTACGAGATTTGGAAAGAGAGGAAAGCTAAATCCTCGATTCATCGGTCCATTTTTAATCCTCGATCGAGTAGGAACTGTGGCTTATAGACTCGCTTTACCGCCAAGTATGTCTCGTGTTCATAACGTTTTCCACATATCCATGTTACGCAAATATGTGGAAGACCCGAACCACATTATTGAGTTAGAACCGGACGAAATAGCGGAGGATTTGACGTATGAAGAAGTTCCTGTTCAAATCTTGGATAAGAAGGAACATATTCTACGCTCCAAGGTTATACCTCAAGTCAAAGTTTTGTGGAGAAACCACGATGTTGAGGAAATGACTTGGGAGTTAGAATCAGAAATGAAATCAAGGTATCCTTACCTCTTCGACATACCAGGTACGTACCCTAATTTCGAGGGCGAAATTTCATAAGAAGGGGAGGTTGTAAGACCCCAACTTTTATAAATAAAGATGAATTTTCTATAAATATCATTTTTGAATATTATGGAGTTAATTTGATATAATGTTATAGTTGTGGGTAATATTTATAAATTTTGCAAAGTAAGCAAGTTGTTATAAAATATTCGTTTGGTCGGGGAATATTCTTTTTGTCGGGGAATATTCGTACGACGGCACAATCATTGGTGGACCCCACAACGGAATTATTGTCGGATTGAGAAAACGACAAAAATATTTTATTAAAAATAACGGCTGAAGTGTTACCGTTAAAACCGTTAAAACTGTTGAACTACTCGGTAGTAAAAGTACAGTAATACGCGTGGTTGCATAGTAGCACACGGTATTGATTATTGATGCTTACGTGAGAAGTCACTCAGCTATACTCAATTATTGCTATAGTAATTACTGCATCATATCTCTTAAATTATTGTCATAGTATCGTCTGTATAATATGTTATATTATTAAATCAATAATTGAGACGTTGTGGTAAGTTTGGTTATTTTATGGGGGGCCATATGTCATCATCTAAGAGTCTCTTGGTCAATAGTATTTACCTTGGTCAATAGTATTTACCTTGGTCAATAGTAATTACCTTCGTCAATAGTATTTACCTTGGTCAATAGTAATTACTTCGTCAATAGTAGTTGTCCCTTCAATATTACCAAGAGTCATTTGACCCTTCGTTAAGACCAAAAGTCATTTGACCCTTCGTTAAGACCAAGAGCCACCCTCAGTTTTTCTATAAATAGAGGCCTAGGGCTTCATTATTTTTCACGAATTCATTCAAGCTAAAGAGAGAGAAAGTATAGAGAGAATAAGAGAGAGAGAATAAAAGTATTCTGCTACATCACTTTTCCAATATCCAGTTCTTTTAAGGTAGGGAATATTATTTCTTTTATATTCATGAAGAGAACTTCTGTTATTCCATTTGTTATTATTCTGTTGGAATAACCAGTATACGCGGTCTACCCTATACTTGGTGACATTCTTCTATTATTCTGTTGGAACATCCTGTCTGTGTGTTTTACACCGGACCTGGTTCCGTTTATTATTCTGTTGGAACATCCTGTCTGTGTGTTTTACACCGGACCTGGTTCCGTTTTATTATTATTCTGTTGGAATATCCTGTCTGTGTGTTTTACACCGGACCTGGTTCCATTATTTATTATTCTGTCGGAATATCCTGTCTGTGCGTTTACGCCGGACCTGGTTCCATTATTTATTATTCTATTGGAATAACCTGTCTGTGCGGTCTATCGCATGCATGGTGATTTCTTTTGTTATTCCATTCTTTATTGTACTCAGTTGGTTAAGTTTTGACTTCTATACTCCATGAAATTTGTGGAATATCCTTGATAGTTGCGTTTCATCCAGTATCTTTTCAAGAAAATATTCTTCTAAGTATTCTTGAATTTTACTCCACAATGCAGTATCATGTTGACAATTTGGACGTTGTTAATTCCTAGATAAATTAATTCTTGAACTTGTTTTATTGAATTCTTATATCATTGTCATCATCCTCATGTTTATAAAATGTTGAAAGTCATCTGTGGCATGTAGTGCATAGATGGACTTGGTATGATTATGACCAGGGATTATTCGGTATAATCATGACCGTAATGTTACAAATGATGTGGTAAAAGTCATCATTGGCCCGTAGTGCATTGATGGACAGTTGTTGGCATGATCATGACCATTAATGAATATACGAATATCCTTGGCCGTAGTGCAGGGGTGATTCGATGATGTGGATTATTTTATTAAGCTGAGTCCCAGCGATCACAGTGTTGAAAAACTTTTTAAATCATAAAAGATAGTAGAGTTTATTTTCTACTTGACTCTTTTAATGGATTGCTTGTTCCGCTACAGTTAAACTTGATGTTTATTATATTTTATTAGTTTAACATTGTTGAAGGCTAATGATAATTTATTCTGCATTATCTTAGTCATAATATTTCTTACTGGGCTAGTTGAGCTCACCCTTTCTTTCATTGTTCTCTTCAGGAAATGAGAACGTAGCTGGGGCAAGTCGGGGAAAGGAGTGATGGTCCGAAGAATAGTATTAGTTAGTAGTCCTCACTATTCTATGTAATGGTGTGTTAATAAATGTAATGAGGACTCCTTTTGAGTATGAATATTCTCTAGAAGATAATATTTGTATTCAAACTCACAGTTTATGTTTTGTCGTATTGTACACGACAGATGTATTAATCAGTTGTATTTGTATTCTGTATCTGACGACCCAAGATGGGTGATGTATACCTAATTTTGGGGGCGTCACAATCAGAGAGAAAGAAGAAGAGTATTCTGTTACTACACTATTGTAGTATCCAAACTCCTACTAAGGTAAGTGATATTATTTTTGTTCAATATTCGTAAGAAATAATATTTTCTTCTATACTCTGTAGTATGTAAGTAATATTATTTCGTTTCATATTCTTAATTCTACACTTATTTTGATAAGTATTACTTCTATACTCATTGAAATTAGTAGAATATCCTTGAAACTTGCGCTTCATCTAGTATCATTTTACAAAAATATTTTTTTGAATATTCTTGTTAAGTTTTAATTTTTTTCATGTCGGGATACTATTCACAAGGTACTATTCATGAAGTACTGTTCATGGGGTACTATTCACTCGGGGTACTATTCACGATAAAAATTGATTTCTTTTCTATCTAAATTATTTTTTATGCATGCATATTATTCTTGAATTTTACTCCACAATGCAATTATCATGTTGACAATTTAGACATTCTTGAACTCTGGATAAATTGAATTATAAATCTTTAAAATTTATCCTTAATCTCACTTAATTGAATTCTTATATCATTGTCATCATCCTCATGCTTAAATTGTGATGAAAGTCATCTTTGGCCCGTAGTGCATAGATGGACTATTGATTGGTATGATTATGACTAGGAATTATGTATCGGTATAATCATGACCTATAATGTTACAAATGATGTGGTAAAAATCCTCATTGGCCTGTAGTGCATTGATGGACAGTTGTTTGGCATGATCATGACCACTGGTGATAATAATGAATATCCTTGGCCCGTAGTGCATGGATAATTCGTGGATGTGATACTAACGAATATCCTTGCCCCGTAGTATATGGATAATTCGGTGATGTGGATTATTTATTGAGATGTGTTATAGAGGTAAAATATTGATGATGAACTTTTAAATCATAGAAGATAGTAGATATCATGCTCTACTTAACTCTTCTAATGGATTGCTTGTTCCGCTGCAGTTAAACTTGTTGTCTATTGTATTCTATCAATTTTAAACAGTTGAAGGCTAAGGATAGTTTATTCTGAATTATCTTAGTCATAATATTCTTTTCTGGGCTAGTTAAGCTTACCTTTTAATTTCATTATTCTCTTCAGGAAATGAGAATATAGTTGGGACTAGTCGGGGAATAGAGTGATGGTCCAAGATGGTTGCTATAGTAGTCCTCACTATTCAATAAAATAGTGTAAAAATAATTGTAATGAAGATTTTATTTGAGTTTTGATATTGTCTACAAGACAATATTCGTGTTAAAACTCTCAGCATAAGTTTTGTCGTATTCTGCACAACAGTTGTATAAATTAAGTTTGTATTTGAGTTATGTACCATGTATTTAGCGACTCAGAATGGGTTGTGTATACCTATTTTGGGGGCGGGGGCGTCACATCGTGATCTTTTGAAGGACTTTTACAAAACTATTCATTCATATTGGATCAACCTAACGTATTTGATCACTTTAGTCTAAGTTCTTGTCCATATTGTCTATCATCTATGAAGGACTTTACAACTTTTATCAATGCAGACAAATTTGTATATTCATTCATTAACTTCATCATCTTCATCATTAAATTATATGAATAAAGGAATAATCATTCTTATTCATATTCCTAAAAATCTTCCCCTATTTGATGATGACAAAAATACTAAATGCATATGTATAAGATGAATGAATTTTAAGATACAGTGAGCTGTTGTATTACAAGAACAGGTAATATGAATGATATTAATGAGCATTTAATTTTAGATGACACATTAAATCTAAATTCTTGATCCAGAACATACTATTATAATTAGAGATGTACCTTCTCTTTTTTATGTTTGCACCTTGTATGTTTTCTGGATATTCTTTCTGTTGTTGCTACTCATATGCTTGTTCTCCTGGTTCCTGCTCCCCCTTAATTGATGACTGAAAGTAGTATGCACACAAGCCAATCATATTTGATGATAAAGCATATACTTTGTAACAATCTTATTCAATTACTAATAAAAAGTATTAATTTATTAAAGGCTTTTAATTATCTACATGATGCTGTTTTATAATATATGATAAACCCATACTTTTAAGCAATCCTTTTAGAATAATGATGATGATCATTCTAATTAGATCTAAATTCTTAGAAAGCTTAAAACTAAAATAGTTCCCAGTCGTTGGATTACTAAATTGGGGATTAGTGAATCTGAATATATTGGTACATACGTTGCTTGCTCATTGGATGAGGATGATTGATCTCATGATCATTTGTGTGGAGATACTAAAGCAAGTATGTAGGTGCTTATTAGAGAATAAGTTCAATGAACGTGACTCGCTAAAGAATGCCTAATGGAGTTTTACTTCCATGTCAATAGGAATTTCTGTAGTGATATTAGTACAAGTGATCCTTGAACTTGAGATCATCATAGTATCTTGTGTATGATGAGTTATACTTTGACTTATTCCTTAAAACCCCTAGGGTATATCAAAGGGTATGCTTGGGTATAATAAGTTGTACATGGAGATAATGTATGATCAATAAAGAATCTACCACTTCTAGTAAAAGAAAAGAAATGTCCTATGTGATTCGATAAATGACAACCCAGTAGTCATTGGCCAAGACAGAATAAAATTAGAAAGGAGTTTCTAATTTGCATTATTTGGAGTTGTGCATTTAAGAGTCGAAATACATATAATTAAATAAAATAAGACTTGACAGTAATTCCATGTCTTATATTTAATTGGGACAATGTATGGTGGAAGGATTGAATTGTACAATAACTATTTACTCAAAGGTTCTTTTATGATTAATATTGAAATCTATATTATCTGAAAAGTCGTTAATTGCTAGGGAGGCTTATCCCTATTGTGGAATAAATATTATTTATTTAAATAAATAAATATTTTAATTTATTTATTGAAATAAGATTAGAATTGTTCTAATTGATTTATTCACAACCGGTTTAATATGGAGAACCTAAAGGGTCACACCATAAAAGGAAGAATAATTATTTAAGAAGTTAATGGCATAATCGTAATAATAAGTTAAGTGTATTTAATTTAATCTACGGTGATAGAATAAATTAAATAGCTTAATATTTATTATTTAATATTTTAGAAATATTAAATATAAATTAATAAGAGGAGTCTTATTATTATTATTACTATTATTATTATTTAATTCTTAAAAGAGTTTGAAAATTAATTAATAAAAGTACTCTCATATATCCTAATAAGATTAGGAGGCTAATTAATTAAAAGATTGTAATTAATTATTCCTAATAAGATTGAGAGCCTAATTAATTAAAGGAGTTTAATTAATTAAAATAAAACCCAAATCTTTAATTGTTAAGGAGGATCGCCCACATCTATAAATAAGAGGAGTCTTATTATGGGTGGTATAGGTTGACACTTTCACAAAACACGTGAATACGCAATTCTAATAGTTGGGAGAGTACACCCTTTTTATGAGAGATAAAAAAACTTGGATTTTGCCAAATACCCATCTTTTTGAATCTTTCTTCTTCCTTGGTGGGTCACCTTTAGAGGCCAAACATTTGGGTGGCTAACGTTGATCAAAGGAAGGAACCAAACCCAGTAAATTTAAGTTGAACGCGAAAGAATTTGGAGGTGAACTTGTACCTGAGGAAGCTCGAATCTTCAAAGGTATGATTCTTGTTCTTTATCTTTTCGTTTAATTAATAATTGCGCATAAAGGATGATCCGGGTATATGATTTGTAAATTTTTAAAACTCTTATTTTATCACATTTCCGCTTATTTTGTATAATTTGATTGCGTTCATGAATATTACAAACTTAACAGTGGTATCAAAGCCAAACCTTTATGCGAATTATTAATTGTTTTAATTTGATATGTATATTGATATGTGTTTAGAACAATTTAATTGGACATAATTTTGTTGTATAAAAATTTATAAAAAAAAAACGTAATAAATTTCTTGCAATTTTCGAAAGTCTTTACATGCTTTTGAAATTCTGTGGCCACGTACTATATATATGAAAGGGAGCTTGTCCGGTGAATGATTGATTCTTCCAGGATTCATATGTTAACTATATATTTATTAACGTTATATATATATATATATATATATATATATATATATATATATATATATATATATATACTTAATTATTTTATATATATATATTTGGATTCCATGATAACTAATTGGAGTTAGAATTGGATTCCATAATAACTAATTTGAGTTGAAATTGGATTCCATGTTTCCTTAAATAAATGAGTTTATTTAAATATGAAATAAGATTTCATATTATTCATAATAAAAGAGTTTATTTGTGAATAAGAAAGAGAATCCGTATTTCCTTAAATAAATGAATTTATTTATATATGGAATAAGATTTCATATTATTCAAAATAAAAGAGTTTATTTGTGAATAGAAAAGAGAATCCGTATTTTCTTAAATAAAAGAGTTTATTTATATATGAAATAAGATTTCATATTATTTAAAATAAAAGAGTTTATTTGTGAGTAGGAAAGAGAATTCGTGTTTCCTTTAATAAAGGAGATTTTTTTTTACTTGGAATTGGATTCCATAATTAATTAAAATAAATGAGTTTATTTTGATTAAAGAATTTGATTAAAATAAAATAGTTTATTTTATTCAAAATTGGATAAATTAAAATAAAAAAAGATTATTTTGAATTAAATTTGGATTAAAATAAAGGAGTTTATTTTGATTCAAAATTAAATTTTATACTAACTAATTTTGCCCATTAAATGATATCAATATATATATATATTGAATGTTTATTATTCATGAGATGAATATTAATTATTGATACATATGGTGATGTGTATGATAATAAATGTGATTGATTATGGACTATTGACTAATGTGATTAGATTTTATTTTAGTTAGATGCATGAATATATGAGTTTTATTAAATGGGGTTTGCGTACCTCGTCTCTCGTCTTCTCTAATTTTTTCTTAATGTAAATTCTATCTTCCTCCTATGTACTTCCCTTGACTGCTGATCAAGATTTCTATTTATTTTAAATAGTTTTGTAATAGGAATAGTTAGAATTAATTTTGAAGAATTGGAGATCAAGGAGCAATGAGCTCTTGAAAACCCGTTTGTAATGGAGCCCGGGTTTAAATGTAATAGTTATATTTAAATATTAATTCTTGCACCTCTAAGGTTTGACATTTTGGTTCACTTAGTGGCTCTAGTGAACCAAACTAAAATAAAAGTCCATAATCAATCCGGGTAGAATATAGTATTATATATATATATATATATATATATATATATATAATGCAAATATGCTTTGCATGTTCATTAATATGACGCGTATTTTATACATATATGTGCATACGCACTAAACAAGATGAGACAAATTAATTACATGCAAACCCCTCAAATTTTTTTTATATTAAGTCCTAAGCGTTCAAAGATATTTGAAATATCGAACGTCGCCTTCTAGCATGATAAAAAATAATAGAGTATCAATTAATTATTATAAGTTTGTTGTGTCACCACAAGGCTTATCTTAATTCTTTGAGATGTTAATTTTATCACATTTGATGCTTATAAAATAAATTGAACAATATTGTTTTGTTGTGTCACCACAAGGACAATATTTTTCTTTTTTTAATATATGAAAGTGCTAGGTTGGACTTAACTTAGGTAATTTTGATTCGGATGTGCAACCACTTGATCAAAATAATCTAAGATGCAAAATACAAGGAGTTGCATAGTTGATGTAATTGACAAGAGTTGTCTATTTATTTATTTATATATAGTTTGTTGTATCACCACAAGGTTATATACATTTGAAATGAGATCCTTATTCTCACTAGCAAATCTTTAATTAGATTCTGCTTAACTATATAAGTGAAGGTAATATAGTTTGATGAAAATAGTGAGAGATACCAATTTAAAACAAGACTTAATTTATTTTGGTAATTAATAAAAGAATGTATGCTAAAATGTTATTACAAACAAATTCATTTACAAAATTTTACAATGTCTGAAATTACTATCACTGCGTAGCATATTAGATGCTAAATTAATTAGACCAAATTAAACGGATTGGTCAAGGAATTTGAGAATAGTTCTCATAGCTGAAAAGCTATCTTATGTCCTTAATACGTCTATCCCTACAATGGTTGCAGACAATGTCTCTAAGGAAGAGATTGCTACTTTTAGAAAGTGGCAAGATGATGTACAGTTGGCTCAATGCGTCATGCTCGTATCCATGAGTAACGAGCTTCAGCGTCAACATGAAACTATGGATGCTCCTACTATATTCCTTCATATCAAGTAGTTGATGGTAAGAAAAGTAGGACTGATAGATATCAGATATCTAAGGAGCTCTTCCGATCTAGAATGACCATCGACACTACAGTACAGAGACATGTCCTAAATATGATCAATTTGATTGAACAATTAGGACAACAGGTTTTGGATGGAGAGTTGGGCCAAGACTTGATCTTGCAGTTACTCCCGGACTCCTCCTCACAATTGTTGTGAATTTTTCATATGAACAAGCTAGTTATCAGCTTCGCTGATTTGCTTAACATGTTGAAAAATATTGAGAGTCACTTTCCAACCAAGAAAGACCAAGTCTTATTGGTAGGGGTCAAAGGATCTTCTAAAAAGAAGAACGATTCTAAGAAGGTAAATAGAGAAGGCAAAAATAAATGATAATAAGAACAAAACTGATACGGATAGCAAGGGAGTTTACTTCCACTGCAATAAGCCTGGACACTGGAAAAGAAACTGCAAGAAGCATCTTTTAGATGCTAACCAGAAGAAGCTTAGTGAAGCTTCAGTTACAAATATAGTTTTTGTTCATTATTGAAATAAATTTTTCTTTAAGTCAAGGTTCTACTTGGGTATTGGATACCAACTTTGATTATCATAAATATAGATTTATGAAGGGACCAAGCAGAAGTAGAAAGCTAAACAAAGGTAAGTAATCCTATGTGTTGGAAATGAAGCAAAGGTTGCTACATTAACCATAGAAACTTATAGTTTAGCAATGCCTACGAGCAAATCTATTAAGTCAATAAGTTGTTATTGTATTCCAGTTCTTGTTAGAAACGTTATATCCATTTTGTTGTTGGATAATGAAATCTATGATATTATATTTAAGAACAATTGTTGTTCTATTTATAATAATAATATTTTGTATAGAACTGAAATATTATTTAATGAATTTTGTAAACTTGACTTATGTGAAAATAATTTTGCATATTGAACAAACTAGTATAAGAAAAGGAGATGATCATTCAAAGAGTTGAATACGTGTATTTGCTAAAATACAAGTGTGAATTATTTGAAAGGTTCAAAGAATTCAGAAGTGAAACAAATTGGAAAAATATTAAGATTCTTTGATTAGATCAAGGAATAAATACTTGTGCAATAAGTTTCTAGATCATCTCAAATGGTTTTCTCATAATGGATGCCACCTGATATGCAATAATTAATTGATGTATCTGAAAGAAAAAATTATACCTTGTTAGACATGGTGCGGTCCATAATAATTTTATCGATATTCCAGTATCCCTCTGGGGTCATGTCCTAGAAATGGATGCATATCTACGAAAAGGTAGTCTCAAAATCCACCCCAAGACTCTATAAGAGTTATGGACATGGAGGATTCCTAATCTTAAGTATGTTAAGATAAGGGGTTGTCCAGCTTATGTGAAAAAGGTTTCAAAGGATAAGCTTGGGACAAGATTTGACAAGTACAGATTTGTGGGATATCTTAAAGTAAGTTTAGGGTATATGTTCTATAATCCTACTTAGCAAAAGGTATTTTTTGCGAAACACGCTACCTTCTAAGATAAAGATGTTTATCATTAAACGGGCTAGTGGGAAGATAATAAAATCTTGAAGAGTTCAAGAACCACAAAAACACTATAAGTCAAATAAGAGGAACTTATAGATAAACCTATTGTACCATAACCAAATTGTAAATCTGGAATAATACCAAAGATACTTGGGAGGTATGGATTCATCATAAATGATGATGATGAGGTACGCATCATAGATGATGATGATCCAGTTACATACGATGAGGTAAGAGTTGTAGACAATGAGAGAAATGGTTTGAAGCAAGTTTCTCAAAAATGGAACATTCGTTTTGATGAAACAATCAAAAGAGTTTGATTTTTTCAAAAACAAGAATGAACCTAGTGTGTACAAAAGGTCAGTGGTAGCATCGTGACATTCTTAGTATTATATGTTGATATACTACGGATAAAGAATGACATACCAATGCTATAATCATTAAAGATAAAGTTGTCTAAACATTCCTCCATAAATTATTTGAGAAGAGTATAGTAATTGGGGATAAAAATCTATATAGATAGATTTAAAAGGATGCTCGACTTAAGCCAAGGAATGTATATTCATTCGATGCTAAAGTCGTTTAGCATAACAAATTCCAAGAGATGTCTCATGTTGATGAGCCATGGAGTGCATCTCTCTTAATAGTCCCCACAGACTTCTGAAAAGTGAGATCGCATGAGTGACAATCATGTATACAATGAAATATATGAAACTTGATGTTGATCGGTCATATTATAGAGAAGATCACTGTAAGATAGTGAAAAACATCTTAAAGTACTTAGCTGGCACTAAGGATGTGATCATATTTATGGTGGGTCTGAATTAAAACTAGAAGGCTTAACATACTCAACTTTTTCAAACAGACCAAGACGACAGAAAATCCACTTTAAGGTAAAGCGTTACCTTGAACGGTGGTGCAGTGAATTGGAAAGGTTTCAAATAGCAAAGAGTTGCTGGTTTATTGATAAAGACAAAGTATATAGCTATAAATGAAGCTACAAGTTGATTGTTTGGATGAAAAGTTCATTACAGAACTAGGAATAGTTTCTAAGTCTCATCTTGGATCTAAACATGTGTTGTGGCACTTCATTTGATTATAAGAATCATTGAAAGATGGGAAATCATTATAGAGATAGTGTACTCTCAAGAACAACATTATATATCCATTAACTAAAGCTTATCCAACAGCAGGATAATCGTCACTTAGAGAAGAAGTGTATGAGATACCATGGCGATTGGCTTTAGTGCAAGTGGGAGATTGAAAGTAGTATGCACACAAGCCAATCATGTTTGATGATAAAACATATACTTTGTAACAATCTTATTCAATTATTAATAAAAAAAGTATTAATTTATTAAAGGCTTTTAATTATCTACATGATGCTATTTTATAATATGTAATAAACCCATAGTTTTAAGCAATGTTTTTAGAATAATGATAATGATCATTCTAATGAGATCTAAATTTTTAGAAAGCTTAAAACTAAAATAGTTCTCAATCGTTGAATTACTAAATTGGGGATTAGTGAATCCGGATAGATTGGTACATACGTTGCTTGCTCATTGGATGAGGATGATTGATCTCATGATCATTTGTGTGGAGACACTAAAGTAAGTATATAGGTGCTTATTAGAGAATAAGTTCACTGAACGTGACTCGCTAAAGAATGCCTAATGAAGGTTTACTTGCATGTTAATAGGAATTTTTGTAGTGATATTAGTACAAGTGATTCTTAGACTTGAGATCATCATAGTATCTTGTGTATGATGAGTTATACTTTGACTTATTCCTTAAGACCCCTAGGGTATATCAAAGGGTATGCTTGGGTATAATAAGTTGTACATGGAGATAATGTATGATCAATAAAGAATCTATCACTTCTAGTAAAAGAAGAGAAATGTCCTATGTGATTCGATAAATGACAATCCAGTAGTTATTGGCCAAGGCATAATAAAATTAGAAAGGAGTTTCTAATTTGTATTATTTGGAGTTGTGCATTTAAGAGTCGAAATACATATAATTAAATAAAATAAGACTTGACAGTAATTCCATGTCTTATATTTAATTGGGACATTGTATGGTGGAAGGATTGAATTGTACAGTAACTATTTACTCAAATGTTCTTTTATGATTAATGTTGAAATCTATATTATCTGAAAAGTCGTTAATCGCTAGGGAAACTTATCCCTATTGTGGAATAAATATTATTTATTTAAATAAATAAATATTTTAATTTATTTATTTAAATAAGATTAGAATTGTTCTAATTGATTTATTCACAACCGGTTTAATATGGAGAACCTAAAGGGTCACACCATAAACGAAAGAATAATTATTTAAGAAATTAATGGCATAATCGTAATAATAAGTTAAGTGTATTTAATTTAATCTATGGTGATAGAATAAATTAAATAGCTTAATATTTATTATTTAATATTTTGAAAATATTAAATATAAATTAATAAGAGGGGTCTTATTATTATTATTACTATTATTATTATTTAATTCCTAAAGGAGTTTGGGAATTAATTAATAAAAGTACTCTCATATATCCTAATAAGATTAGGAGGCTAATTAATTAAAAGAGTTTAATTAATTATTTCTAATAAGATTGGGAGCCTAATTAATTAAAGGAGTTTAATTAATTAAAATGAAACACAATTCCTTAATTGTTAAGGAGGGTCGCCCACATATGTAAATAAGAGGACTCTTATTATGGGTGGTATAGGTTGGCACTTTCACAAAACGCGTAAATACGTAATTCCAATAGTTGGGAGAGTACACCCTTTTTATGAGAGATAGAAAAATTAGAGTTTTGCCAAATACATATCTTCTTGAATCTTTCTTCTTCCTTGGTGGATCACTTCTAGAGGCCAAACACTTGGGTGGGTAACGTTGATCAAAGGAAGGAACCAAACCCGGTAGATTTAAGTTGAACGCGAAAGGATTTGGAGGTGAACTTGTACCTGAGGAAGCTCGAATCTTCAAGGGTATGATTATTGTTCTTTATCTTTTTGTTTAATTAATAATTGCGCATAAAGGATGATCCGGGTATATGATTTTTAAAATTTTAAAACTCTTATTTTATCACGTTTTCGCTTATTTTGTGCAATTTGCAAGTTCATGAATATTATAAACCTAACAATGACTTCATTGCTTTATCTTCTTTGGGCTCCCCTCAGATGATGAGTCCTCTTCTTTCTGCTTTGTCTTCAGCTTTGCATTCTTCTTTTTCTGGCCCTTCTTCTGTATCCCCATTCGTCTCTTTAAGTGTCTCTTTTTCTCTCCCTTTTTGTCATCAATCACTTGAGAGAGATGCTGGACATTGTTCATAAGTTGTTCAAGTAGGTATGATGAATTTCTAACTTCAATCATTTGTTCCTGCTGACTAAGCTCTAATTGTTAGGAAAGAAACTGGTTGAGGGTATCTATTTTCTCAGAGAGAGACACAATAGATTCTTCATTTTTCTTCTGAAGTTGCAGGGCTTCTTTCCTCTGTTACTCGATAGATTCCAAATAAATCTGACCTCTCTGATGAAGCTTATTGGATATATCAAAGATGGTTCATTGAAGCTTTTTTTGGAACTCATTTTCCTCTCCTTCTGGCAGGCTATTTGCTTCCTCAATAATATAGGAAAATGTAAGACCCCAACTTTTATGAATAAAGATTAATTTTCTCTAAATATCTTTTTGAATAATAAGGTATGGTTTTGATATAATGTTATAGTTGTAGGTAATATTTACAAATTTTGTAAAGTAAGCAAGTTGTCATAAAATATTCGTTTTGGTCGGGGAATATTCGTTTTATCAGGGAATATTCGTACGACGGCACAATCATTGGTGGACTCCACAACGGAATTACTGTCGGAGTTAGAAAATGACATAAATATCTTTTTATAAAAATAACGGCTAAAGTTTTGCCGTTAATTGTTAAAATACCTGGTTATAAAAGTACAGTAATGCGCGTGGTTTCATAGTACCATATGGTATTGCACAGTATCTTTGATTATTGATGCTTACGTGAGAAGTCACTCAGTTATACTCAATTATTGCCACAGTAATTGCTGCATAGTATCTCACGTTATTGATTCAATTATTGTCACAATATTTTATATTATTAAATCAATAATTGAGACGACAAAGTTATTCATATTATTATTTGTATTATTGACAATGTCTAGAAAGTTCTGTCGAGAAAAGGGGTTTGGTCACCTAATTGCGCGCTAATAGGGAGAAATCCTTATCCAAAAGCCCACTCTTTCCTGGGAATGATCTGGTTGTTAATATTGCGAGTTTATAATAATGATGAATAAATATTATTAAAAATATATTTTGTGAAGCCAAGTGAATTGAGATAAATAGAGGGAATTTTTATGAAGTATTTGTTATAAATTTTGTTTATTACATAGACCCCCACTTACTCATTTTTTAAAATAATCGGTAGAAAGTTATAAAGTGTGTGTATATATATATATATATATATATACATATATATATATATATATATATATATATATATATGTATGTATGTATTGAATCAAGCATGATTCACTATTACATTTACTAAAGTAAAAGTACAAAGTAAAAGTAAAGGTAAAAAAACAATTTACATTTACATTTACTAAGGTAAAAGTAAAAGCATTTTACTTAAAGTAAAAGTTGATTTACTGGGGGACAGCAATGATGTTGTTGTTTCCTGCTTTCTGCTTTTGCCGAAAGCTGATGATAATTGGGGCCATCTTTGTTGACTGACTGGTCCGTCTCCTGGCGGTGTCGAACCTCACCTGAGGTCCTCTCCCCCTTCTCTCTAGTTACCGAAGAAGAAGCTTGTTGCTTCCTTCTTCTATTAAGATGAAGAAAAAGTTCTTCACATGAGGAAATTCCTTTTCAACCTGCCCAATGTTCCTATTAACATCAAATTTATCCCACCATTTGGTAAAAAAGATACGGGTTACCATGGTGATTGGTAGAACATTGTTAGCTTTAATATTTTGATTGGGAAGATTGGGATCTAGGATTTGACAAATTATTTCAATTTCTGGAGTAAGAAGGTGGTATTGCCATTTTAGAATCCAAGGGACTTTGTATTTACTAACGAATTGAAGCAATATAGGGATACCTTCATACCGTTGTTCATATTGACTATTGTTACAGAAACGAAAAACTTAGGCCTTTAAAGGATGTGGAATTAAGTCAAGAGAAGAACCGAATCTTGACCACCATAGAAGGAACCAGATGGGAAAAAGGCTTTTGAATTTGTGGTCAAATTGTACGAACCACGAATGACTATGTGACTGGTTTTGGTAGAGAAAGATCTTGTTCCATGCTTCTATGTAATCAAAATAACAAAATGAGTTATTTTGATTAGAAACTTGTTGAAGATCAGATGGGTGATTACCCTAGTCGGTTATTAGGATAATTTGCTTAATGTATAAGGAGTGATAAATGACTTTACTTTCATCATCCCTAGCATAATTAGGTTTGATGAAAATTGACTCTATTTCGAAAAGAATATCCTTATAATACGCAAGGGATTTAGAAGGAGCAAGAGGAGTAAAATGCCATCCCAGAGGAAAAACTGGGAAGCAAGTTTAATTACATCATCATTGGGTTTCATATGGGGTTCAATATGAAATAGGTTGTTTTCCCAATTTTGTTTGAACTAAGAAGATGACTGAACAGGAATGGATGGAGTGGCTCTAGATAGGTCACTAAAAGGGTCGATTGGTTTGGGGTTACTGGCTAGCACCGAGCTGTAGGGCTTAGGAATAGATCCAAGCACCTGAAATTTATTACTTGAAGGGACTGGGTTAACTGGGTGAGGAACCAAAGTTCCTTTGGGCTTGTTACTTGGGCCAGAAGGGAGGCCCGAACCACGAGAGGACGAACCTCCTCACATACTCATATTGAAGGTAGAGTACCTGTATTAAGAAATTCCCGAGTAAGAAAATTTGGAATTGAGTTGTTACTTCCTTTAATGTATTAAATTTCAAAATAAAAAATGCTTAACAGGGCTTGCCATCTAGCAAAAGATTGCTTTGAGGCAATATTTTCAACATCTTTCTCAAGAATAAATTTTGTAGATTTGCAATCAATTCTAACTAGAAACTTTTGGTTTAGTAAGTCACTTTAAAATTTATTAATGCATAAAACTAAAGAAAGAATTTCTTTTTTTATAGTACTATAATTTAACTGTGTAGGATGCACCGAAATGAAATCAGATAATTTGCTCAGAAGAAGTAGAGGTTAACTTTTTCTTGAGGATATCTCCGAATCCAATATCTGAGGCATCAGTTTTAACAATTTTGAATGCTGAATCATTAGAGATGCCAAGGCAGGGCAAAGCCTTAACATATTTTTTAACTTGCTGGATGACAGAAGTGTGTATGTCAGTCCAAGGGGGAGGATTATCTTGCAAACGCTGTAAGAGAGGTTTTTAGATTTTCCTGAGATTTTCATAGAACTTGCCAACATAGTTGAGCGAGCCTAGAAATCTCTGAAGTTGGATTTTATTGGTGATCTTATCAGGAAATCTGTCTGCAAATTGAATAGCTCTATCAATAGGCCGAATAAGTCCTTGATAAATATTGAGACCAAGAAATCGAACTTTAGTTTGAAACAAACTGCATTTAGAGGGGGACAGAACCAGTCCATTGGTTTTGACTGTTTTGAAGAATGAATTCAAATTTTTATTATGTTCTTCAATAGATCTGGAGAAAATGAGGATATCATCAATATAAACGATGATAAAATGACTGAAGGGGTTTAGAATGTCATTGAGAATATTCTAAAATTCACTAGGGGCATTTTTCAAACCAAATGACTGAACGTTCCATTCGTAATGACCAAATGGGATAGTGAACGATGTTTTGTACCTATCATCTGGGTGAATGGAAATTTGCCAAAAACCTGACTTTAGGTCGAATTTACTGAAAATGGTGGCATAACTTAACCTATTAAGGAGGTCTTCCTAATTGAGTAAAGGATGCATAATCCATTCTAACACTTTATTTAATGGCTTGTAGTTGATGACTAGACGAGGGACACCTCTCCCCTTTTCTGCTTCATTATTGACATAAAAGGCAGGACAGGACTAAGGGGATTTACTATGTTTAATTAATCCTTTATTAAGGAGATCATTAATTTCTTTCTTACACAACTCCATTTGTTCATGATTCATTTGTATGGGTCTAGCCTTAGTAGGAATCAAATGTTCTTTGAATTCCTTAGCGTAAGGAAGCCTTATAACATGTTTCTTCCGATGCCAAAAAGCATTAGGAGAATTAGAACAAAGATTTTCATTTAAATAAACTTTTAAATATGCAATTATTTCTTGAACCATTTTACCCTTAAGTTGTTCTTCAACTTGCTTATATTTGATCTCTTCCTTTAAGAAGTTTAAATGGGTTGATTTGCAGTTTAACAAATTCAAAGAATTAGAAATAGATTAATCCTGGATGAATTTTAAATCTCTCTCTTTAGGTTTAATAAGAAATTTGAATGTTATCTTTTTACCTAAGTGCTCACAGCTTAATCCTTTATTACTGGTAGTGAAAGGATATAATAAATATATAAATGGTAACCCTAAGATGATCTTATTTGTAAGATTGTAAATTAAAACGAATGAAGTTTTTAAAACACATATTATTCTGACAAATATGAACTTTAGGCAGTTTATATTTTATCTCCATTTGACTACCGGTAGCAGAATTCAATTTTTCACTAGTTTTCTTATAATACTTAGTAGGGATAAGCCCTTCCTGAATACAATTCAAATCTGCACCAGTATCAACTAAGGCAGGGAGTTGTATTGAGAAAGATTTATCGATAACTAAGTTAACAGAGATATACCATTTTTGAATGATGATATCTTTAATACGTTTGAGGGAGAGACCTTGAATAAAAAGGTCAGCCTCATCTCTAGCTTTAGACGATTCAAGTATATCATGACTTTCATCACTAGAGGATGAATCATGAACATGAAGGTCTACTTTTTTGACTTCAATCTCTTTTCTTAAATTAGAAATATCCAATTTTAGGTTAGAAATTTCTTTTTTTAGTTTTTTAACTTTCCTTATTTAATTCAGGGAGGGTAATTTTTTTGACAGGAGTTTTATACCTATCAAGAGTTTTATTAAGGCTAAATATAGGTTTCTCTTTGGTTTTAATAATCTTGTCCTTTACTTTATTATCTTTTGTTAATAAATTCTTTAACTATTTTGTGTATTGAACTTTTAACCCAGGGTCTGAAATTTTACTAATTAAATCGACCAATAGACAACTTCCTTCATCCTCTTTGGTTATAACATTTAATCTCTTAATACAGCAATTATCATTACAATTATTAGCACAAACAGTGACTTCATCCTCATCACTATCTGTTTCTTTGTTATTGGAACTATTTGAAGAATAAGGAATGTCTGAACCTTCATCATTACTGATGCTGTTCTCAATCCTCATTAATTCTAATATCTGCTCAGTATCTTCACTAGAAACATTTAATTGAGATAATTTTTGTTTTTTTGCACTCATTTTTATAGTGCCCTTTTTGCCCACAATTATGGCAAACAATTTTACTTTTGTCAAATTTTTTATGTTTTTAGTAGATTTTTTACTTGATGATTTAGGTTTGGTATAATAACTATCTTGAATTTTATCTTTATGACTCTTATGTTTTTTCCTGTGACATTTGTGACTTTATCAATATGTGTATGCTTGTGCTTTCTTCTAGAGGGAGCAACCGGAGGTAAACCATATTTTTTCACAAAATGTTCCTAACTCATATTTAGCTTTGTTTTTGTCTTTACCAGCTTGTTTAGCTAGTTTGAAATCAATGCACATTTTTAGACCAATTTTTTGAATGTAACTGATAATATCACCATAGGTTAAATTGTCATAATCAATATAACCCAAGTTTTTACTTAACTCTTTACGAACCTTATGAGCAAATAATGAAGGTAAACCATTAACGAATTTTTCCTTCCAAAATGGTTTACTGCTATCATTACGCATCACAACTCAAGAAGTTATATTACGGGGACAAGTCAGATTACTTAACTGATCATGAATTCTCTTAGTTATATTACGGGGAGTACCAACAAAATGTTTAATTATAGTAAAAATTAATGTGTTAACACCATCCGGCGGTCCAATACCAACATCTTCATCAAAGATGGAGTTACCGTCGTCATCCATTTGGGCAACATGGATTATGGATAATCTAGTATCTTTTGTGAGATTTTTTTCCCACCAAGATCTAAGAATACCAGTAAATCCACTAGCTAATAACTCAACAATGTATGGCTGGGGCAGATTGTTGAATTTAGTTATATAGTTATTGGCTACCATGGACATATGATTTAATTTATTTAGAATTTCTTATTTACTAAAACCATCTATATTCCATTCATAAATTTTATTCAAAGAAACAAAAAATTATTTATTTAGATTTCTCTCTTCGAACTGTAGATCCGGAGGAGTAAGTCTAGAATACCAATTTCGTGTAATACTAGTGTTACTAACTGTTAGTTTTTTCAATTGATCATTAAGATCAGGAATTGGAACAATATCAGACTGATCTGATTAGGTAACTCTCTCATTGTCAAATTCAACTTGATCAATGATAGCAATAGTACCACATGTTCCAGCTAAATTTTTAGTTTTTAATTTTTTAATAAACTTACCAATAACTGAAATAATTTCACCATCGTTATTAAATTGTTGTTGTAAATATCCTAATTTACTTCTATTTTTAAGTAATTTTAACAAAGGCTGTTCAATTATTGAATCGGGCTTTTTAATAATAACATCATCAAATTTTTCTTCAATTTTATCTAGTTGTTTTCCTATTGTGGCTAGATATTGATTTGTGAAATTATTCTGTTAAATGATTTTCTTTTCATCTTTATTATTATCTGAAATTTTGAAAGGACTGACAATAACAGATGTATTTTTAACTGGAAGGAGGACAGTTTCGAGAGGGAGATGACTACAAGAAACTTTTGACTTATCTTATTTGATTCACTATTTTTTAGTTATAACATTACATTTATCATGATATTTTCATACCAATCGTAGAAAGTAATGTTTATCTGTTCATTTTTTATAAATCTTTTCCATCTATTTATTATTTTATCTCGTTCTTTTTCAATTAGATGATTGGAACGAAATAAGTGTCTCTTAACTTTGTTATCCTTGGAATTAAAATCTTCAATAAGACGATCCCAATCAAGAATAAATTCTTTTTTAATAACTCTTAACTGATTATTAATAGGGGCTTCAAAATCTGACTGAGTAGGAAATTTTGAAGGCGTAGGGGAAGAATCTTCTTCTTCTACATTATCATTTGAAGTATATCAAGGGTGACTAGCTTGACCTTGATTTAAGATACCTTTCATTTTTAAATTACTAATAGAAGGATTACTAAGTACTTCAGTATCTCTTCTAGTATGAATAGAAGGTGATGAAGAACTCGTAAAATCTTCTATTACTACAGGTCTTCTAGTACGTTCAAAGCTTATTTTAACCGTACCATCAGAGAATTGTCTAATATTATCAACATTTAGAAGGCTATTTTTAACTGGTTGCTGAGGTATTTCATTGGGTAAAGTCCATTGACTAGGTAAGGTAATGTCTTTCCAAAGGATGGTCCTTGGGATCTGGACATTAGCATCACTAGTTGGACTTTAAATTAAAACGGTTTGATCCTTAGGACTTTTATTAAGAGCATGAACATTCAAGTTTGTTTTCATGGTCTTATAATATATCCTGTAGATCAAGGCTAAAGGCTGAGAACCCTCTATCATATGAGTGTTTTCTCCTGCAGTTTTAATGTTTAATGTTAAAGCTTTTAATAAATTATGATCACTGAGGCTTAAAGTAAAATCAGGAAAGCAATTGAAATGGATTGGTCCATTATGCTAACTTGATTCCATAATGCCAATGATACTCAGGAAATAATTTAAAAACCTAGCATCTCTAAGACAGAGGTAGATACTTGAATTAATTCCTTTGATATTCAATGGTTTGATTGCAACCTGAATTAGACCTATGTGAATAAAATTATAACCCTTTTTCCTATGTTTTTTAATGACATCAGGAGATAAAAGGCTACAATTTTCATATTCTTTGCTAATAACATAAACTTTTTCAACTGTTTTGACATTATAATCTGTTTTGAAATTATCTAAAAAGGTTGTCTGATAAATTTCTCTAGGAGACACTTTAGGTATGTTCTAATTACTTAAAACTTGACTGATGTTTTCATAACTGTGTTCTTCCTGGTTAACTATGTCTGGAACAGGGGACAAAGTTGACTGGTTACTAGCTGAGGAGTTAGACCTGAATAATAGACTCATCTTTACTAATTTCAAAAATAATTTTCACTCATGGTTCGTTCATGCATACTCTCTTACCTTAAGTAGACGCATACCTATGCTCTATAACCTGACACTTCTAAGAGACTTATAAAGGTTATACACGAACAAGGTGGACTACAATAAGTTAGGTGACTTCAGAACAATGAAAAGAAGTATGTTTTGAAAGAGTAAAAGAAATGTTGATTATAAAAATCTCACTAGGCAACTAGAAACAAACAATACAACTTGGCTCTGATACCATTTGGTGCGGAAGAAAACAATGAAGGAAGAATCAGAGTGGTGCATATAATAACACAACACAATTGAATTACTAAAAATTATAAAATTTATTGATAATTGAAAATATTTACAATACAGAAAATAAAAGTGACTTACAAATTTACTTAGATCATAAGAGAAGTAGATGAAGGGAAGAGATAGCAGAGTCTAAAGATTTGTCAGAGAAGGAACTCTGAGTCTTTTTAAGTTTGTCTTCTTAACTGAGTTCGAATTCCTTTTATAGAATAAGGAAAGAACTATTACAACATTACTATTATAAATTTAATGATTACAGACAATATTTACTATTGATGAACAGTAAAACAGTGTTGACTTTTTACTATGCATAAATGCTTTCAGCTACTTTTGACGAAATGGCCCGAATCTTTTGACTGGGAGGCTGCTTTCGGTGGAAAAGCAGGAGCAGGCGCATGTGACTGAGAGAGATCTGGCAACTTTTGAGCTGGCAACATCTTGTGACTGAGACCTCAGGTAAATGGGTCCTGAGCATCTTGAAGGTTGATGGTGCCATATGGATCATCATCATCTTCGTCTTTACCAGTAATGGAATTTGAAGAAGAAGAATACTCTGATGCTTCAACATCTTCACGTAACTGGGAAATTCTATCTTGAATGGCTTGGGCCATGAGCTTCAAATCTTTAACTTTGGAATTTTTGATATTGGAGATATCAACTGAGGTTGAAGAACCTGTTGGGCTAACTTTAGTCTTCTTTTTTGTATTACTGGAAGAGTCTATGACTGGGATCGATTTAACTGGAACAATAGGAAGAGGGGCAGGAGGGAATTCCTTTTCAACCTTCCAAATGATCCTATTAAATTACTAAAAATTATACATTTTACTGATAATTGAAAATATTTACAATACAAAAAATAAAAGTGACTTACAAATTTACTTAGATCATAAGAGAAGTAGATGAAGGGAAGAGATAGCAGAGTCAAAATATTTATTAGAGAAGGAAATATGAGTCTTTTTAAGTCTGTCTTCTTAACTAAGTTCGAATTCTTTTTATAGAATAAGGAAAGAACTATTACAACATTACTATTATAAATTTGAATGATTACAAACAATATTTACTATTGATGAACAGTAAAACAATGCTGACTTTTTACTATGCATAAATGCTTTCGGCTACTTTTGATGAAATGGACGAATCTTTTGACTGGGAGGCTGCTTTTGGTGGAAAAGCAGGAGCAGACGCATGTGACTGAGAGAGATCTGGCAACTTTTGGGCTGGCAGCATCTTGTGACTGAGACCTCAGGCAAATGGGTCCTGAGCATCTTGAAGGTTGATAGTGCCATATAGATCATCATCATCTTCGTCTTTACCGATAGTGGAATTTGAAGAAGAAGAATACTCTGATGCTTCAACATCGTCACGTAACTGAGAAATTCTATCTTGAATGGCTTGGGCCATGAGCTTCAAATCTTTAACTTTGGAATTTTTGATACTGAAGATATCAACTGAGATTGAAGAACCTGTTGGGCTAACTTTAGTCTTCTTTTTTGTATTACTGGAAGAGTCTATGACTGGGATCGATTTAACTGGAACAATAAGAAGAGGGGCAGGAGGGAATTCCTTTTCAACCTGCCCAATGATCCTATTACCATCAAATTTATCCTACCATTTGGTAAAAAAAGATACGGGTTGCCATGGTGATTAGTAGGACATTGTTAGCTTTAATATTTTGATCGGGAAGATTGGGATCTGGGATTGGACAAATTATTTCAATTACTGGAGTAAGAAGGTGGTATTACCATTTTAGAATCCAAGGGACTTTGTATTTATTGTCGAACTGAAGCAATACAGGGATACCTTCATACCGTTGATATTGACTATTGTTATAGAAACAAAAAACTTGGGCCTTTAAAGGATGGGGACATAAGTTAAGAGAAGAACCGAATCTTGACCACCATTGAAGGAACCAGGTGGGAAAAATGCTTTTGAATTTGTGGTCAAATTGTTCCACGCTTCTATGTAATCAAAATAACAAAATGAGTTATTTTGATTACAAAGTTGTTGAAGATCAGATGGGTGAATACCCCAGTCGGTTATTAGGATAATTTGCTTAATGTATAAGGAGTGATAAATGACTTTACTTTCATCATCCCTAGCATAAATAGGCTTGATGAAAATTGACTCTATTTCAAAAAGAATATCCTTATAATACGCAAGGGATTTATAAGGAGCAAGAGGAGTAACATGCCATCCTGAAGGAAAAAACTGGGAAGCAAGTTTAATTGGATCATCCATGGGTTTTATATGGGGTTCAATATGAAATAGGTTGTTTTCCCAATTTTGTTTAAACTAAGAAGATGACTGAACATGAACGGACGGAGTGGCTCTAGATGGGTCATTAAAAGGGTCGACTGGTTTGGGGTTACTGGCTAGTACCGAGCTGTAGGGCTTAGGAATAGATCCAAGCACCTGAAATTTATTATTTGAAGGGATTGGGTTAACTGGGTGAGGAACTAAAGTTCCTTTGGGCTTGTTACTTGGGCCTGAAGGGCGGCCCGAACCACGAGAGGATGAACCTCCTCGCACACTCATATTGAAGGTAGAGTACCTGTATTAAGAAATTCCTGAGTAAGAAAATCTGGAATTGAGTTGTTACTTCCTTAAATGTATTCAATTTCAAAATCAAAAATGCTTAGCAGGGCTTGCCATATAGCAAAAGACTGCTTTGATGCAATATTTTCAACGTCTTTCTCACGAATAAATTTTGCAGATTTGCAATCAATTCTAACTGGAAACTTTTGGTTTAGTAAGTCGCTTTGAAATTTATTAATGCATAAAACTAAAGAAAGAATTTCTTTTTTTATAGTACTATAATTTAACTGTGTAGGATTCCATGCACCGGAATGAAATCGGACAATTTGCTCAGAAGAAGTAGAGGTTAACTTTTTCTTGAGGATACCTCCGAATCCAATATCTGAGGCATCAGTTTCGACAATTTTGAATGTTGAATCATTGGAGATGCCAAGGCAGGGCAAAGCCTTAACATATTTTTTAACTTGCTGGACGGCAGAAGTGTGTATGTCAGTTCAAGGGGAAGGATTATCTTGCAAATGCTAAAAGAGAGGTTTGCAGATTTTCCTAAGATTTTCATAGAACTTGCCAACATAGTTGAGCGAGCCTAGAAATCTCTGAAGTTGGATTTTATTAGTGATCTTATCAGGAAATCTGTCAGCAAATTGAATAGCTCTATCAATAGGCCGAATAAGTCCTTCATAAATATTGAGACCAAGAAACCGAACTTTAGTTTGAAATAAACTGCATTTAGAGGGGGACAGAACAAGTCCATTGATTTTGCATGTTTTGAAAAATGAATTCAAATGTTTAATATGTTCTTCAATAGATCTGGAGAAAATGAGGATATCATGAATATAAACGATGATAAAATGACTGAAAGGGTTCAGAATGTCATTGAGAATATTCTGAAATTTACTAGGGGCATTTTTCAAATCAAATGACTGAACATTCCATTCGTAATGACCAAATGAGGTATTGAACTCTGTTTTGTACCTATCATCTGGGTGAATGGTAATTTGCCAGAAACCTGACTTTAGGTCGAATTTACTGAAAATGGGTGCATAGCTTAACCTATTAAGGACGTCTTCCTTATTGGGTAAAGGATACCTAATCCATTATAACACTTTATTTAATGGCTTGTAGTTGATGACTAGACGAGGGACACCTCTCTCCTTTTCTGCTTCATTATTAACATAAAAGGCATGACAGGACCAAGGGGATTTACTATGTTTAATTAATCCTTTATTAAGTGTGACGAACGAGATTTTGTAATTTAATTTTAATATTTATTGAATTAAATAAATATTTTTCGACGATTTAGTTATTAGATTAAATAATTAATTGATGAAATTGTAGTAGATTAATTTAATTATATGTGTTATAATTATTAAATTAATATAGAGAATTTTATTATTCGAAGAATGTATTTATGTGAGCTTATAAAATTAAATAAAATATTTAATAAGCATAATGTCATTTTAACTAATTTAATAATTAATTAGAGATTTAATAATTTGACATAATTAATCAATGAGAAAATTAATTATGTGATTATATAAGATATTTGATTTATTGTGTAATTGGGTGTGACATGATTTAAACTATAGTATAAGAGAATCATTAAATTAAATGGTTTTGGAGCTTATTATTGCCAGCCAAACGAGGCCCTAAGAGAAGTTAGTAGCAGTTAACCCATAATGGGTTAACTGACCACCATAATTGCGCTCAGTTTCTTTTTATAAAATTAATACGTCTTATTCTTCATTTGTTCTTCATTTGTTTGCTAAGTCTAGAAAAACAATCAGAGAGAATTTGAGAATTTTTGAGGGAAACTGAGAGTGAGTGATTGAAGAAGCATCTGAGCCTACTAATCTATACTCTAGGTAATTCCTTTAAACCAATTTCAAATTACGTTGTTTACATTTTATAAGAAAATGGCTTTCAAGTTCTGTAATAACTCTGTAATTGGAAAAGAGTAAAGATTATGTGTTATTTATGTGATAAGATGTCATCATATCATGTTTTATTATATATATTGTATAATCCATAACATCAGTTTCATAAAAACATGTCGTATATACTTTCTTCAAAATACAGAACATAAAATATGGACATATGGCCCTTACGCATAAATTTTATGTGTCAAATCATATGTTGTATCATAAATTTACATTGTATATGATTATGTATGTTAAAATGAAGGAATCAAACTTCGAATGAACATATTCGGTGTTATCCCGTAGTGTTGATTTTTATGTTTTGTATTCAAAAACTTTCAAGAACATTAAGAACAGTAAAATTACATGTGTTGATTTTGTTAATTATGTGTTTTTACTTGTTAAAATAAAAGGATGGGTAATGATTATGTATGAATTCTAGTATATGGGTAAGTTTAATTTAATGTATTTAATGATTATGTAAGAATAATTGGCCTGACTTTGTGTTCTTCGCGAACTAGAAAATTGAAGTATGGAGTTTCGCGCCGCGACGCCAACTCCATGCTTTATGTGCCGCACCACAGCGCCAAAGCTTAAGCCACAGCGCCACCGCGCCGCAACGCCGAGAATAAGCCTATCAGTGGCGCCGCAGCGCCACTCTCCAGATTGTCTAGAAATGAAATTTTTTAAAGTGTTCAAGTCCATGAATGTGATAGTAACCTAATCTAATGAACATAAAAATATATTAGAAGTATAATGAGACGTTAAAATAGATTCTTAGCATGTCAATAACGCATTTGCATGTGAATTGAATTATTGAACGAATAGTTAGCTTATTGTTCGTGTAGTGTAATATTATGTGAGAATAAGTGTGGTAATTTAACTAAGTATAGTCATGACCAAAGTTTAGACAAAAGAATGAACTTGTGATGACTAGTTACATTATAATAAACTGGAATGGTGAATGGAAATGATATGTAGGATTAAATCAAAGAACGTGTATAATTAATGTGTAATCTACGCACGAGGTAAGTTTCCTAACCTTACTTGTTATCGTTATGCAAGTTTATAAACTTATCTCTTTACATTGATCAAATTCCAGACTTATGTTCTATATCGAGCAAGTTCTTATTATTTATTAATCTTTTCAAATTATGATTCTGTTATACAATATTTATTCTATTGTATACCTCTGATGTTTGTTATTCGATTTAAATATCAATTAATATTGAACCTTGTAAGACTAACGAACCCTTATTGATTCGACAAGTCCATAGTTGATGAACGTTCTAAATTTTAGAATATTTGTTGAATTATCCAAACCGAACTTCCTTTGGTGCCGACTCGAATATCAAACTGAGATAAACAACCCTGTATAGGGGATTACTTATGCATTATCGTTAAGATACTTATGCATTATCGTTAAGATATTGTGCACAGTATGGTACTAAGGGCTGATCCCCCTAAGTACGAGTAGAAGAGTCCATAGTCTTATGACTATTAAAGGTTTCAAGTATAACCCTTGATAACCTAGGACATAGTTCAAGGTCTTATGACCCTCGGATGTTCTTTTGATTCTTGTTATTCATTCTTGATTCAAAAGTTGAGTTTCTTATTCCAGAAGTCTTTGATTCACTCGCATGTTATTATATTGTTGGTTCATTACTTTACTTCTGGGCAATCGTTCTCACTCTTGCGTAATAATAACATTACAGTTAAGAATGAAAGGTCCGACAAGCCTTCTACTAGCAAAGGCAAGGGCAAGATTAACAAGTGATGAGGACATGTTGTTTATATGATTTTGTAATTATGTTTCAGACTCATGTTAATGTTGTGTAAGATTATTATTTGTTTTTATTTCCGCATTTAAGATTTAAGGTTAGTATGACCTGTGATTTATGTATTTATTTCTGATGATGTAACTCTTTGAGGAGAGGATTTATTTCTATCTATTTATGTTTTAATTATTATGGGTAGATAGACATATGATATTTGAATAGTGAACACTAAATCATGTGGGAATTTAAGTACCCAGATTTGGGGGTGTCACATTAAGGATATCATTAATTTCTTTCTTACACAACTTCATTTGTTCATGACTCATTTGTATGGTTCTAGCCTTAGAAGGAATCAAATGTTCTTTGAATTCCTTAGCGTAAGGAAGCCTTGCAACATGTTTCTTCTGATGCCAAAAAGCATTAGGAGAATTAGAACAAACTTTTTCATTTAAATAAGCTTTTAAATATACAATTCTTTATTGAACCCTTTTACCTTTAAGCTGTTCTTCAACTTGCTTATATTTGGTCTCTTTCTTTAAGAAGTTTAAATGGGTTGATTTGCAGTTTAACAAATTCAAAGAATTAGAAATAGATTCATCCTGGATGAATTTTAAATCTCTCTCTTTAGGTTTAATAATGGTATGTTATGAACCCCTCAGCGAATGGACGCCTATGGTCTGACTAGGATAAGTTCTTAAACTCATATTATTATGGCAAGTTCCTGAACTTCTAATATAGTAAGTTTGATGAACTGGGGTATAGATAAGTTATGATTAAAGTATTGAAGATTATGGGAATAGATAGAATTATTAAGCAATGGATCAGTATAGAAGGTGGAGACATAGGTTTTTCCAAATCTTCTTGGTTTGCTAGATTTTCGAAATTTATTAACTTCATGCCTATGGTTGTACTTTTGATTTTTGAAAAATGTTGGATCACACTAGTGAACCAAATTTTTTTTAAAACAGTGCTATTATTCGCGTATCTATGCTTTTTGTTTCGGCTAGAAAAAAAAATGATTTATAAATTTTTAGAATATAATTTAATTATATATATCAGGTGGTACGATAAACGATGGAGTCATCAATGCAATGGAACCTGGTGTTGGATGTGATCATATGATCGTCAACCCACTATGGTAAGATGTAGTATGACAACGTCATAATCATGACGCCATAAAAAGATTTTTGAGGCTTCTTTAAGATGTGAGAATATATATATGTTTGTTTGTGTGTGTGTGTGTATATGTATATTTCGGTTGATGTTCGAATTGTTGTATAAGTCTATGCTATTTGATTCAGGTAGATGATTATTGAAACATGTTCATGAAATTCAAGCGTTTATTGAAAAGTTATGCCAAACCAAATTGTTTTGGTGCGGATTCAGATATTGAAAAACTAAGGTGAACAACCCTATAAGGGAACATGTTTTCGGGGATAATGGTTCCGAGCGTAACGCATATAGTCGTTACAAAACACTACGTTGTGGCCCAACGTAGTGGTACAATAGGTTGGCCACCTAGTGTACGTGTGGAGGGTGTTTTCAGTCTTTGTAATTGATAAACACTCTGGTTTGCAGTGTGAAGGATTGAGTTGAAGTACTAGTAAACCGAGAATAGAGTTCACGGTCTTGTGACCCCTCAGCATGATTTGGAATCTTTTAAATTCCTGAGTTATTCATACTTCTTTCCAATTATTGGGCAATTGTGGAAGATTCTTACTATTCTAAAAGGCGAATGTGATAAGGATGATATTTCTTAGAAAGAAGTAAGTCGTTGAATGCGACACTGAATGATGAATATATTGAATAAGTGAGAAAAGAGATTTTGAAGTGAGAAGAATATGAGTTATCAAAGAAATTTGTAAAACTTTTACTAGAAAAGTTAATAATTGTAGAATAATCTTTGTGGAAAGAAAGTGGTTACAGAAACCAATGAATAGATGAAATATTAACGTAAAATCTATTTTGATAGATCTAATGAATAAAGATTAATAGATAAAATTTCGAGGATGAAATTCTTAGAAGAAATGATGAATGTAATATCCCGAGTGTTTTTGATGGCTATCCTTAGAAAAGGAAATGAATGGATTAAAAGATATATAATACTCAGAATATAATTGAGTTCGAGTGAAAGTTATGAAACGAAACCTTGAATTTGTTAAAGTAAGGAATGTAGTATGAAATATAAAATCTATATTTAGATAAAATGATGAAATATTTCTCTGAATTATGTGTTTAATTTGTGTCTTCGATTCTGGGGACAGAATCTTTGTAAGTACAGAAGATTGTAACTAATGAATTATTGAGTCGTGATTCTGGGGATAGAATCCTTTTAAGGGGAAAAGATGTGACAACCGAGATTTTTGTAAATTAAATTAAATATTTATTAAACTGAATAAATATTTTTTGATGAGTTAATTATTAGATTAAATAATTAATTAATTAAATTATGGTAGATTAATGTAATTATATGTGTTATATTTATTAAATTAATGTGGAGAATATTGATTTATTCAAGTATGTATTTATGTGAGCTTATTGAATTAAAAGAAATAATTAATAAGCCTAATGTTATTTTAATTAATTTAATAATTAATTAGAGATCTAATAATTTGACATTATTAATAAATGAGAATTTAATTATTTGATTATGTGAATTAATGAAAAATTATCATATTTTATTTAAATTAAATTAAATAAGATATTTGATTTATGTTATTATTAGATGTGACATTATTAAACTATAGTATAGGGGATTGATTAAAATAAATAGAAGAAATAATTAAATGGTAGCCAAACATGGTCTTTTGGGAAGTTAAGAGCAGTTACCCATGATTGGGTAACTGACCTCAACACGTCAGTTCTTTTTCAGTATTATAAATGTCTTCTTCTTCTTCATTTTTTTTCTAAGTCTGACTTAGCATCACAGAAAGAGATTTAGAAATTTTTTGGGGAGATTGTGAGTGTGTGATTGAACAAGAGTTGAGAAGGAATTCATCTCCTACTTATTACACTTTACACTTTGGGTAAATTCTTCAACCCATTATTATTAGGTTGTTAAAATTTTTATATTATACGGATTTCAAATTTTTGTAAAGTCTCTGTAAATGGGAAATCGTGTTGTTACATAGATATATGAATATGTATGAGTTTTACGGCATTAAATTTATATGTTTTGTGAATTCTTGTTCCGAATTAGGCCATACAACTGAATTATGATAATTGTAGGTGGTTGTATTGTTATAGCTAGCATGAACATGAACATGAACGAAATTGGTTTTACAGCAAAGATAAGCATGAGCATGGCTTGGTAATAAATGAGTAATTGACTGTTAGCTAAACGTGGAATTTAACGTTGAGTATATTGATTTATTATGAAATTCAGAGAATCGTAGTCTCAAGGAATCAAAATTGGTTTATAAACTGTGATTACCGTGTTCACAGTGTCTAGAAGTATAAAAATGGACTTTTTGGGTTTAAAATATGGTTTTCAAGGAATTAAGTTTTTTGTGATTATTGTTTAGTGGTTTAAATTAGTATATGCATGTTGAGTAATGTGTATATGAGTTATTTATATAAGTTATGCATGGTAATTTAGATGTTAGTAGTGTTAAATAGACAGAAATTAGTTGTTCTGTTCTCCGATGGTTGGGTTCTGCAAGTTTCGGCGCCCTAGAGCAAAAAATGGAGCCCCAGCGCCAAAGTTCGTGCCCTGACGCCACTGGATAGCCTATTCTTCATGCCCCAGCGCTAGAATTCACGCCCCAGCACAACTGTCTTGTGCTGCAACGCTGGAAAAGTGGTTTGGGTTGGACAGTTTTGACCTCCTGTAGCAAAACGGCCATAACTTTTTAATACGAACCCTGATTGAGGTGATTCAAGATGATCCAGAATGAGGACGAATAGACCTACAACTTTTGTTTTTTAAGGTTTTCAATTTGAGGTCGTTAGGAGGGTCAAAATGGTCATCTTTAGGACTATTATATTTTCGGAGGCAATCAGAGGGCGTCGGACATGCATATATGCATGTGTAGTGCTCCTGACCATAAAAGATGATATCCTAAGTTATAAAACATGAATTTTAGTAAATATAATGATGCTTAACATTAATAAATAATGTGTTAGATAAGTTATAGAAGCATAGTAAGCATGCACAAGAGAGGCAAATCGGGCGTGTGACGAATGAACGTCGAAACGTCGTGCCAAGTGTTAATGAACTTAAAAAGTGTTTCAATTCAATTGAAATGAATATTATAAGATATGGAGTGGATTTAATATAAAGTCAATAAGTAGTCATAGCAAGATTCAAGCACTTGTAATGAACTGCGAATATGAAATAAAGTGAGATATAAGTTGAAAGTTAACACAATTAAGTTGAACATTGTGTATTTATGATAGGAAGGGTTGTGAGACGTAGAGTAGAGTTTATATTACAGTTACTATGTGTTGTTATGTGACTAATATTTGATGTGTATGATTATATAATTGCGTAGGGCACGTGAAGTGCAAATAGCTGTAAGCTGTTAAACTGTTATTGGTAAACAACGATCAAGGCAAGTATTTCGGTTCTTATTTTTTACGTGGACTTGATGAACTATTTTAAATTGCATGACATGTGATATGTGTTATAAGCAAGCATAATATATTATACATGTTGTATCATGAAATGTTAAAGTCAATCTATGACTACAGTATTTTTGTTAAATAATGATGATTGAGTAAGGAACTCAATCCTTATATTTGCTATGTGAACTAAAAGCATGTATGCCATGTTACTTTAATTATTATGAGATGTTTGTTGAGCATATTATTATGTGTTATGTGATGCATGAAAACTGTTAGATTTTGTTGGGCTGTCGAGCTCACTCTTGCAAATAACAACTTTTGCAGGTCAAGATTTTAAGGTAAGGATATGTGCTAATTGAGATATAGAGATCTATATTCGCGAAGATTACTTATGTTTTATGGGAAACGTATTTAAGATTTTGAATGTAACATGTTGCTGAGTTATAAGTTGACATATTCAGTGTATATGGATATCTATTTCTGATGTAAGACTTTGTACAGTCATTTTGTTGTAACGATTCATGATATATGCTTTAATAGAAGAGATGTAATGTAAATGTTACGATTTAGGGCAATAAAGAAGGAAATGTACAAAAGTTTTAAATATTCTGCAATTTTAGTGATTTTTTATATCAAATAATGATGTAAAATTAGAGGTTGAATGTATGGTTAACGACCGAAGTCGAGATTTAAATTGTATGGGTTTTGGGGTCGTTACAAGTTCCTCTTATTTGACTTATAGTGTTTTGTGGTTCTTGAACTTTTTAAGATTCTATTATCCTCCCACTAGCCCCTTCAATGATAAACACCTTTATCTTAGAAGGCATCGTGTTTCATAACAAACACCTTTTGCTAAGTAGGATTATAGAACATATACCCTAAACTTACTTTAGGTTGTCCCACAAATTGAGACAAATTGAAACTTGTCAAATCTTGTCCCAAGCTTATCCTTTGAAACCTTTTCACATAAGTTGGACAATCCCTTATCTTAACATACTTAAGATTAGGAATCCTCCCTGTCCATAACTTTTATGGAGTCTTGGGGCCGGATTTTGAGGTTACCTTTTTAGTAGATATGCAGCCATTTCTAGGACATTACCCCAAAAGGATACTGGAATGCTGAAAAAATCATTATGGATCGTACCATGTCCAAAAAGGTATGAAATTTTTTTTAGATACATCAATCAATTATTGTGTATCAGGAGGCGTCCATTATGAGAAAACTATTTTGAGATGATCTAGAAACTTATTGCACAATATTTATTCCTTGATCTAATCAAAGAATCTTAATACTTTTCAAATTAGTTTCACTTTTGAATTCTTTGAACCTTTTAAATAATTCACACATGTATTTCAGTAAATACACACATTTAACTTTTTGAATGATTATCTCCTTTTTTTATACTAATTTGTTCAATATGCAAAATTATTTTTACGTAAGTCAAGTATACAAAATTCATTAAGTAATATTCCAGTTCTATAAAAAATATTATTATTATAAATGGAACAACAATTGTTCTTAAATATAATACCAAAGATTTCATTGTCCAACAACAAAGTAGAAATAATATTTCTAACGAGAACTCAAATACTATAACAACTTATTAACTTAATAGATTTGCCCGTAGGCTTTGCTAAACTATAAATTTCTATAACTAATGTACCAACCTTTACTTCATAGACATAGGATTACTTATCCTTTGTTTAGCTTTCTACTTCTGCTTGGTCCCTTCATAAATCTTTATTTATGATAACCAAAGTCAGTATCTAATTCCCAAGTAGAACCTTGACTTAAAGAAAAATTTATTTCAATCATGAACAAAAAACTATATTTGTAACCGAAACTTCACTAAGCATTTTCTAGTTAGCCTCTGCAAGATGCTTCTTGCAGTTTCTTTCCAGTGTCCAGGCTTATTGCAGTGGAAGCAAACTCCTTTGCTATCCGTATCAGTTTTGTTCTTATTATCCTTTGTTTATGCATTTTCTATTTACCTTCTTAAAATCATTCTTCCTTTTAGAAGATCCTTTGGCCCCTACCAATAAGACTTGGTCTTTCTTGGTTGGAAAGTGACTCTCAACATTTTTCAACATGTTAAGCAAATCAGCGACGCTGATATCAAGCTTGTTCATATGAAAAATTCACAACAATTATGAAAGGAGTCCGGGAATGAGTGAAAGATCAAATCTTGGCTCAACTCTCCATCCATGACAAAACCTGTTGTCCTAATTATTTAATCAAATTGATCATGTTTAGGATAAGTGTCTGTACTATAGTGTCGTTGATCATTCTAGATCGGAAGAGCTCCTTAGATATCTGATATCTATTAGTCATATTTTCCTCACCTTCAACTACTTGAAGTGTAGGAGTATAATAGGAGCATCCATAGTTTCATGCTGACGCTGAAGCTCGTTACTCATGGATGCGAGCATAATGCATTGAGCCAACTATACATCATCTTGCCATTTTCTAAAAGTAACAATCTCTTCCTCAGAGGCATTGTCTGCAACCATTGCAGAGATAGGCGTGTTAAGGACATAAGATAGCTTTTCAGCCATGAGAACTATTCTCAAATTTCTTAACCAATCCGAGTAATTCGGTCCGGTTAATTAACATCTAATATGTTTCGCAGTTATAGTAATTTAGACATTGTAAAATTCTGTAAATAAATTTGTTCTTAACAATATTTTAGCATACATTCTTTTATTAATTACTAAAATAAATTAACTCTTATTTTAAATTGGTATCTCCCACTATTTTCTTCAAACTATATTACCCTCAATATATATAGTTTGGCAATATCTAATTAAAGATATGCTAGTGAGAATAAGGATCCCATTTCAAATGTATATAGCATTGTGTGTGCACAATAAACTATATATATATATATATATATATATATATATATATATGTATATATATAAATAGGTAGACAACTCTTGTCAATTACATCAACTATATAACTCCTTGTATGTTTGCCTCTTAAATCAAAATGGTCAAGTGTGTGCACATCCGAACTAAAATGATTTAAATTAATTCAGACCCAGCATTTCCATATAAGTGAAGAGAAAACTACAGCCCTTGTGTGTGCACAACAAAGTAGTAATGTTCAATTCCTTATAAACATCATATGTAATAAAAATAACATCTTAAATATTTAATACTTGCCTTGTGTGTGCACAACAAACTCATATTAAATATTCAATGCTCTATTGTTTCTATCATACTAGAAGGCGACGTTCGATATTCCAAATATCTTTGAACGTTACAACTTAATATAAAATATTTGAGGGGTTTGTTATTATTTTGTCTCATCTTATTTAGCGCGCATGCACACATATATACAAAATACGCATCATATTAATTAACATGCGAGGCATGTTTGCATAATATATGTTGTGAGTTTGAATATAAATATATACCAAATGTGACACATGTCCCAACCGTGGACAGCACCTCACAGTAACACCTTACATAAAGGTATAGTCAAAAACTGTTTTAGAAATTAGAATCTTTGGGAAGTGCTCAAGGAAACCTTCATACATGGGAGGCCATGTGTCTAGGTTATGATAGATATCATATGGCCACAGAATTATCCTTGGTTGACCCAATAGACCCCAAAGAAAAACGAGAAGATTACTATCATATTCTTCCCAATGGTAAGTCTTCTCTTGACTTATCATTATCTCCACTGTCTTTAATCGTGAATTACTATCATATTACATGTGGATGTACTCAGCAAGTGGATGTCCACAACCGTGTCTTATGATGACACGATATTACATGTCATTAGGCATCTTATATGATAGTGACAAAACACCCTTCCAACGTTGGGTTCGCCTCACCCTAGTTGATTCACCAAATATAACTACTAAATGATGACCACCGTTCTATTCCCCTGTTACCCCCGCTCGACCCAGCTACACTCTTATTACCTGAAAGGAATTGTAAAGCAAAAGGGTGAGCACAACTAGCCCAGTAAAAGAATATCATGACTAAAGATAAATAAATTATCAATAGTCTTCATCAGTAATAAATCAGAGATTTAGAACATATGGTAGATGATAAAAATTTCAACCATAGTTGCTGCGGAACGAGCAATCCATTAGAAGAGTCAAATAGACTATAAAGTCTATTATCTTCTCCACGTTAAAAATTCACCAACAATGTTATATCCATGTAACATCAATCAACAATTCTGGTCCACAATCATATGAATAACTCATAATTATAACTGTAGTTCTAAATTTCTCTTCTCATCTAGGACGAAGATAATTTTTATTACCTATCTTTACCTGAAACATCAAAGATCATGGTTACACCAAATCACATTTTCTGTTCATAATCATACTAATAAATCTATCTTTGCACTACGGCCAAAGATATTCAACAACAGTTCATCTTTGCACTGCAGGCCAAAGATATTCATCAACAGACCATCTTTGCACTACAGGCCAAAGATATTCAACGACAGTTCATCTTTGCACTACAGGCCAAAGATATTAATATCTCAAAGAAATATATAATCATTTCAGAATTTATATAAACAATAATTATAACCATGTTAATCAATTCATCTTTACACTTAAGCTAAATATATTCAATTATAAATTCAATGGTCATGATCATACCAGTTAACAATTCATCTTTGCACTGCAGGCCAAAGATATTCCTCAGTCACGATCATACCAATAATTTACCCATCTTTACACTCAAGTGAAAGAGAAATTCAACATCAGGGTTATAAAAATGTTATATATGATAATAAAAATAATATGATCAACATATAGTTTTAATCTCAAGAGTAATATTCATAAATCAACTATAATTTGGTCAGACCAAAAAAACCAATTTTATCGTAAATAGTTACTCGTGAATAGTAACTTATGAATAGTAACTTATGAATAGTAATCCCGACATAAAAAGGTAAAAATTCCACAATAAAATCCATACCAATATTTCGGTATAATGATATTGAAAAAATAACATTTCTTAAGCTTATAAATAATTTATTTTAATTGTTTACACTTTACTAAATAATACATTTAATCATCTTAAAATGCCAAACTCATAAGATTTCATCACCAATAACCAAAAACCCTTATTAAAAATCTGCATATACCTCATATAGGATTCTCAAGCCATAAAATCCTATTTTCCAATTTTTTTACTTCACATAACATATTTAATTCATTTACTCATAACTAGTCCATTTTCATGAAAAATACCAAATTAGTTATAAAAATATTTTTTTTCTGGGATTTAGCAGAATATAGTCCCATATTGAACATATATTTTTCTCAGAATTTTTAAAATTCATTTACTATTTTTAATATGGCCAAAACCGCCGAATATTTAGATATTTATCAAAAATTATACCTTTATCCAAAAATTCCAAAATTTACAGAGTATACTTCTATCATATACATGTACTCTCAATAAAAATTTCACCAATTTTGGAGTTAACCACAAGGAGTTATAAGCAATTACTTTTAAAATAGTCTTTTCTTGTAAAATTCATAACTCTTAATATATACATCCAAAAATCACTATTTTTGGACACAATCAATAAAACTCATCAAAATATCATTTTAAATTTTTCTAGAATTTTCTGAAGGACAGAAGAATTACGAACTAAAAAAAAAATAATAACCCTTAAAATCTCTTACTATCCCTTACTATCCCTTACCTCAAAAGTGCAGTATTTCTGACTGAAATGCAAAGCCAAAGGAAACTTGCACTGAATAGCAACTCTCAAAGTATCTAAATACTCACAAAATATGCTTCATATTACAGAGAGAAAAAGATAGAAAGCTTATGTTTCTGGTGTGATTTTCAATTCTAACTTAGTCCTCTATTTTATAGGAAAATATTAGCACGCCGAAGCAGACTTAACCTGCAACCTGATGGCTTTACCTGCTACTATTTCCACCCACCACATTTGAATAAAAATCTCAGCACATTTTTTTACCAACCAAGAGTGGGGCCCACCAATTCTAAAATTTTCTACCAAAATGATTAACTCCAAAAATTCAACAATTTCTGAACCAGTCATCTCGTAAAATTCATAACAAATCATACGTTCATTTTTAACGGTTCAAAATTTGTGGACATATACTCAACTTATATATGTATAACATATCTAAATATTACCACGATTCAACGGTCGGATTAAAAATTATAACCCTCGCAAAATATCTCAAAAACCCTAATTTGATTTTCAATACCTCCGTTCCGACAAAAATACAGATAAAATACCTCAACATTAACTCCTTCATTTTTAACCACAAAAATATATCCCTCATTTATATCCACATAAAATAAATATTTCCTTATAATATGAATCAATAATTAATTATTCATAGATAATATTACAGAATCACATTTATGACAACCAGGCCGTTCCTAGGAAAGAGGGGGCTTTCCAATAAGAATTTCTCCTTACTGGCGCGCTATTAGGTGACCAAACCTCTCCTTAGACAGAACTTTCTAGACATTGTCAATAATGTTATCTAATAATATTATTCAAATAATATGAATTATTGATCTGATAATGGGAAATACCGTGCAGTGACAATTATTGAAATAACAATAATATAAAATATCAACGCAGCAATTATTGAATCAATAAAATAAAATATTAAACAGTAATTACTGTGACAATTATTCAGTAGTGCCTTCTTACGTAAGAATCAATAATTTTAAAAATACTATGCAATACCGTGTGCTACTGTGCAATAACGCGTATTACTGTATTTTAATCACTGGGTATTCCAACAGTGTTAACGGTAACAACTACGCCGTTATTTGTAAAAACTCAATTTTTGTCGTTATCTTCATCCGACCTTTTTCTGTTATGGGGCCCACAAATAGCTGCGCCGTCGTACGAATATTCCCCGGCAGAAAGAATATTCCATGACCAACGAATATTCCCCGACAACAATGATTATTTTATAACCACTTGTTTATTTTTAAAAATTTTCACATTTCACCCATAACTTTAACTTTTATCAATTTAACCATTTACTGAATAGTAATTATAAGAAAAATTGAGTACTTTTATTTCATAAAATTCGGGGTCTTATAATCTCCCCTCCTTATGAAATTTCGTCCCCGAAATTTACGTACCTGGTATTCTAAAGAGTTGAGAATACCTTGCTTTAATTTCAGATTCCATCTTTCCTATCATCACGATTTCTCCATTGATCATCTCCTGTATTTCAGATATCATTCTAGAATACAGCTTCAAAACAAGGGTAAATTTAGCAAATTAACATATCACATAATATCCCGATATTATGACTGACCAACAAATAAGCATAGGTAGGACACACTAGCGAAGAATTTACTCATCTCTCCCCTCCTAGTTCTATTCTCCGATCTCTGCCAGAGACCATATCCCTAAGCTCTGATACCAAAATGTAACATTTGACACCATCATGTGTCAGCACCTCACAAAGGTATCTATCAGCTTGCCACTGCAAAACGGCGTCCCCTGCGGAGAGTCTGACTTCGGTGCATTCTCCGTCAATAGGATGTCACCAGATAGAGGCTCGGGGCTCTTTACTTATGGCTCTAATACCAACTGTGACAACCCAAAAATAGGTCCATTCCATCCAACCCATTCTGAGTCGTCAAATACATGGTACAGAAAATAACTACAACTCTATTACAACAATTGTCGTACAAAATACAATAACACATATGATGTGAGTTTGAATACAAATATATACCAAATGTGACACATGTCCCAACCGTGGACAGCACCTCACAGTAACACCTTACATAAAGGTATAGTCAAAAACTGTTTTAGAAATTAGAATCTTTGGGAAGTGCTCAAGGAAACCTTCATACATGGGAGGCCATGCGTCTAGGTTATGATAGATATCATATGGCCACAGAATTATCCTTCATTGACCCAATAGACCCCAAAGAAAAATGAGAAGATTACAATCATATTCTTCCCAATGGTGAGTCTTCTCTTGACTTATCATTATCTCCACTGTCTTTAATCGTGAATTATACTTCAAACAAACACCAATATTATATAGGTAGTGCTCGTAGATATACTCAGCAAGTGGATGTCCACAACCGTGTCTTATGCTGACACGATATTGTATGTCATTAGACATCTTGTATGATAGTGACAAAATACCCTTCCAACGTTAGGTTCGCCTCACCCTAGTGGATTCACCAAATATAACTACTAAATGATGACCACCGTTCTATTCCCCTGCTACCCCGCTCGACCCAGCTACACTCTTATTACGTGAAAGGAATTGTGAAGCAAAAGGGTGAGCACAACTAGCCCAGTAAAAGAATATCATGACTAAAGATAAATAAATTATTAATAGTCTTCATCAGTAATAAATCAGAGATTTAGAACATATGGTAGATGATAAAAATTTCAACCATAGTTGCTGCGGAACGAGCAATCCATTAGAAGAGTCAAATAGACTATAAAGTCTATTATCTTCTCCATGTTAAAAATTCACCAACAATATTTTATTCCTGTAACATCAATCAACAATTCTGGTCGACAATCATATGAATAACTCATAATCATAACTGTAGTTCTAAATTCCTCTTCTCATCTAGGACGAAGATAATTTTCATTACATATCTTTACCTGAAATATCAAAGATCATGGTTACACCAAATCACATTTCCTGTTCATAATCATACTAATAAATCCATCTTTGCACTACGGCCAAAGATATTCAACAACAGTTCATCTTTGCACTACAGGCCAAAGATATTCATTAACAGACCATCTTTGCACTACAGGCCAAAGATATTTTACAACAGTTCATCTTTGCACTACAGACCAAAGATATTAATATCTCAAAGAAATATATAATCATTTCAGAATTTATATAAACAATAATTATAACCATGTTAATCAATTCATCTTTACACTTAAGCTAAAGATATTCAATTATAAATTCAATGGTCATAATCATACCAGTTAACAATTCATCTTTGCACTACAGGCCAAAGATATTCCTCAGTCACGATCATACCAATAATTTACCCATCTTTAAACTCAAGTGAAAGAGAAATTCAACATCAGGGTAATAAAAATATTATATATGATAATAAAAATAATATGATCAACATATAGTTTTAATCTCAAGAGTAATATTCATAAATCAACTATAATTTGGTCAGCAAAAGAAACCAATTTTGTCGTAAATAGTAACTCGTGAATAGTAACTTATGAATACTAACTCATGAATAGTAACCCCGACATAAAAAGGTAGAAATTTTATAATAAAATCCATTCCAATATTTCGGTATAATGATATTGAAAGAATAACATTTCTTAAGCTTATAAACAATTTATTTTAATTGTTTACACTTTACTAAATAATGCATTTAATCATCTTAAAATGCCAAACTCATAAGATTTCATCACCAATAATCAAAAATCCTCATCAAAAATCTGCATATACCTCATATAGGATTCTCAAGCCATAAAATCCTATTTTCCAATTTTCTTACTTCACATAACATATTTAATTCATTTACTCATAACTAGTCCATTTTCATGAAAAATACCAAATCAGTTCTAAAAATATTTCTTTTCTGGGATTTAGCATAATATAGTCCCATATTGAACATATATTTTTCTCAGAATTTTTAAAATTCATTTACTATTTTTCATATGGCCAAAACCGCCGAATATTTAGATATTTATCAAAAATTATACCTTTATCCAAAAATTCCATAATTTACAGAGTATACTTCTATCATACACATGTACTCTCAAAAAAAATTTCACCAATTTTGGAGTTAACCACAAGGAGTTATAAGCGATTACTTTTAAAATAGTCTTTTCTTGTAAAATTCATAGTTCTTAATATATACATCCAAAAATCACCATTTTTGGACACAATCAATAAAACTCATCAAATTATCATTTCAAATTTTTTTAGAATTTTTTGAAGGTCAGAAGAATTACGAACTGGAAAAAAATAATAACCCTTAAAATCTCTTACTATCCCTTACCTCAAAGGTGCAGTATTTCTGACTGGAATGCAAAGCCGAAGGAAACTTACACTGAATAGCAACTCTCAAAGTATCTAAATACTCACAAAATATGCTTCATAATATAGGGAGAGAAAGAGAGAAAGCTTATGTTTCTAGTGTGATTTTCAATTCTAACTTAGCCCTCTATTTATAGGAAAATGTTAGCACGCCGAAGCAGACTTAACCTGCAACCTGATGGCTTTACCTGCTACTATTCTCACCCATCACATTTGAATAAAAATCTCAGCACATTTCTTTACCAACCAAGAGTGGGGCCCACCAATTCTATAATTTTCTACCAAAATGATTAACTTCGAAAATTCAACAATTTCAGAACCAGTCATCTCGTAAAATTCATAACAAATCATACGTTCATTTTTAACGGTTCAAAATTTGTGGACATATACTCAACTTATATATGTATAACATATCCAAATATTACCACGATCCAACGGTCGGATTAAAAATTATAACCCTCGCAAAATATCTCAAAAACCCTAATTTGATTTTCAATACCTCCGTTCCGACAAAAATACAGATAAAATACCTCAACATTAACTCCTTCATTTTTAACCACAAAAATATATCCCTCATTTATATCCACATAAAATAAATATTTCCTTATCATATGAATCAATAATTAATTATTCATAGATAATATTACAGAATCACATTTATGACAACCAGGCCGTTCCTAGGAAAGAGGGGGCTCTCCAATAAGAATTTCTCCTTACTGGCGCGTAATTAGGTGACCAAACCTCTCCTTAGACAGAACTTTCTAGACATTGCCAATAATGTTATCTAATAATATTATTCAAATAATATGAATTATTGATCTGATAATGGGAAATACTGTGCAGTGACAATTATTGAAACAACAATAATATAAAATATCAACGCAGCAATTATTGAATCAATAAAATAAAATATTGAACAGTAATTACTGTGACAATTATTCAGTAGTGCCTTCTTACGTAAGAATCAATAATTTCAAAAATACTGTACAATACCGTGTGCTACTGTGCAATAACGCGTATTACTGTATTTTAACCACTGAGTATTCCAGCAGTGTTAATGGTAACAACTACGCCGTTATTTGTAAAAATTCAATTTTTGTCGTTATCTTCATCCGACCGTTTTTCGTTATAGGGCCCACAAATAGTTGCGCCATCGTACGAATATTCCCCGACAGAAAGAATATTCCACGACCAACGAATATTCCCCGACAACAATGATTATTTTATAACCACTTGTTTATTTTGAAAAATTTTCACATTTCACCCATAACTTTAACTTTTATCAATTTAACCATTTACTGAATAGTAATTATAAGAAAAATTAAATACTTTTATTTCATAAAATTCGGGGTCTTACATATATAGTATAAGCATGCACATATAGAATACTATATTCTACCTGGATTGATTATGAACTTTTTATTCTAGTTTGGTTCACTAGAGCCACCAAGTGAACCAAAAGGTCAAACCTTAAGGGTCCAAGAATTAATATTTAAATATAACTGTGACGAACGAGATTTTGTAATTAATTTCTAATATTTATTGAATTAAATAAATATTTTCGATGATTTAATTATTAGATTAAATAATTAATCGATGCAATTGTGGCTGATTAAATTAATTATATGCGTTGCATTTATTAAATTAATGTAGAGAATAATTATTATTCAAGTATGTAATTATGTGAACTTATTGAACTAAATGAATTATTTGATTAATCATGATGTTATTTTAATTAATGTAATAATTAATTAGAGATTTAATAATTTGACATTATTAATTAATGAGAAAATTTATTTTATGATTATGTGAATTTATGATAGATTATTATATGTTATTTAATTAATTTAAATAAGATATTTGAATTGGGTGTGACATAAATTAAACTATATGATAAAGCTTTATTAAATTAAATAGTTTTATAATCTACTCTTACTAGCCAAACATGGCCTTAGAGGGAGTTGAGAGTAGTTACCCATGATGGGTAACTGACATTAACGCGTCTGTTCAATTGAATACGACGTCTTCTTTTTATTTCTTATCATTCCTAAGTCTAGAAAACAAGCAGAGCATATTTCTTAGAGTTCACAGAGAGAATTGTCAGAGAGAAATTGTGAGTGGTGAAGGAGATTTGAGAGTGAGGAATCCTAAATCTACGCTTTATACTCTACAGGGTAATCTCATCCTTCCCAAATTCTAAATTTCATATATTCAAGTTTTTTTAAAAATGGCTTTCAAAGCTTTTGTAAAATCTCTGTGAATTGGGAATTGGTGTTATGATCATGATATGTGTAATAATTCGAGTGGCATAACGTGTTTATATATATATATATATATATATATATATATATATATATATATATATATATTGCATGATTCCATATCCTAAGTTTCGTAATCTGATGACTTACTATTCCAAAAATACACAAAGTTCGGGTTTTTGGCCATATGGCCTTATACGTGATTTTAATATGTCAAACATAAATATTTTCATAAATTTTACACCTTTATTTTATTATGCATGTTAATACGAAGAGACCAAACTTTAAATGAATGAATTTGGCTTTATAACGAATCCGTGGCGTTGAATTTTAGGAATTTATGTTCAATACTTCAAGAACATCAAGAACAGTGGAAATTTTTATGTTTTAATTCTGTGATTATGTGTTTTAATGGGTTAAAATTACTTTTCAGATGTTGGGTAATGATTATATGTGAATATTAACATGTGGGTATGTTAAATTAGTGAAATTAATGATTATTTAGTGTCCTTTTCGCTGAACTCTGTGTTCTTCGCGAACTGGGAATCGAATTCTGGAGTCTCGCGCAGCGGCGCCAACTCCAGAACTGAAGTCCCGCACCACAGCGCCACCGCGCTACAGCGCCAAGTCTCAGACCGCAGCGCCACCGCGCTACAGCACCAAGTCTCAGACCGCAGCGTGAAGGTCATGTATAACAGTGGCGCCGCAGCGCCACTCTCTAGAAAGTTCAAGAATGAGATTTTTTTAAATGTTTAAGCCTAACAATGTGTTAGTGAATTAATGTAATGAATATGTAAACATGTTAGAAGTATAATGTGATGATAAAATAGTTGTTTAACATGTAAAGAACATAATTATATGTGAATTGAATTATTAATTACATAATTAGCTTGATAATTCATGAAGTACAAATTATGTGACAAAGTGGTAAATTGATTAAGTATAGTCAATAATCAAAGTAGACAAAGAGAATGGGTTTATATTGATTAGTTAAGTTATAATTAACTGGTATTATAAATGTGAATGGTATGTAGGATTTAAATCAAAGAACGTGCTTAGTTAAAGTGTAATCTATGCACGAGGCAAGTTTCCTAAACTTAAACTCTTAAATTTGAGCAAGTTCCCTAAACCTACTTGTCATTATTGTTCAAGATTATTATTTACCTTGAATAAACTATCGTTACTATTATTCAAGTTCAAATGATTTATTAAAGATTGATTATCTCTTCAAATTATGATTTAATTATACAATAATTGTTCTATTGTATACTTCTTGAGATTATTATTCAAATTGAATATCATTATTATTGAACCTTATTAGACTAGTGAAACCTTATTGATTCACCTAGTCCATAGTTGATGAGCGTTCTAAATTTCAGAACCCTTGATGAATTATCCAAACCAAACTTCCTTTGGTGCGGGCTCGAATGTCAAACTGAGATGAACAACCCTGTATAGGGGATTATTTACGCTTTAGTGTTAAGATATTGTGCACAGTATGGTAGTAAGGGCTGATCCCCCTAAGTACGAGAAGAAGGTCCATAGTCTTATGACTGTTAAAGGTTTCAAGTATAACTCTTGTTAACCTAGGACATAGTTCAAGGTCTTATGACCCTCAGAATTCTTTTGATTCTTGTTATTCATTCTTGATTCAAAAGTTGAGCTTTTATTCAGATGTCTTTTATTTATTCGCATGTTATTATACTGTTATTTCATTTTTTTCATACTTGTGGGCATTTGTGCTCACTCTTGCTTAATAATAACATTGCAGTTAAGAACGAAAGAACTGATGAACCTTCCACTAGTAAAGGCAAGGGCAAAGTTAGCAAGTGACGAAGACTTGTTGTTTTATATGATGATGTATTTGTTTAAGACTTGAGTTAATGTTATTGTTTAAGACTTATTTGTTTATGATTCTGCACAGATGACTAAGGTTAGTTTAACCTGGGATTGTATTATTATTATTCAAATGTTGTAACCCTTAAGGGGAAGATTTTATTTCTATCTATTGCATGGTTTGCATTTATTATGGGTAGATAGATAGATGATATTTGTACAGTGAACACCAAATTCCATGGAATCGAAGTACCTAGATTTGGGGGTGTCACAATAACTATTACATTTAAACTCGGGCTCCATTACAAACGGGTCTTCAAGCGCTTCTTGTTCCTTGATCTCAAATTCTTCAAAATTAATTCTAACTATTCCTATTACAAAACTATTTAAAATAAATAGAAATCTTGATCAGCAGTCAAAGGGTAGTACATAGGAGGGAGATAAAATTTACATTAAGAAAAAATTAGAGAAGACGAGGTACGCAGACCCCATTTAATAAAACTAATACATTCATGCATCCAACTAAAATAAAATCCAATCACATTGGTCGATAGTCCATAATCAATCTCATTTATTATAATACATATCACCATATGCATCAATAAATAATATTCATATCATGAATAATAAACATTCAATATATATATATATATATATATATATATATATATATATATATATTGATATCATTTAATGGACAAATTTAGTTAGCATAAAATCTAATTTTGAATCAAAATAAATTCCTTTATTTTAATCCAAATTTAAATCCAAATAAACATCTTTTATTTTAATTTATCTAATTTTGAATAAAATAAACTATTTTATTTTAATCAAAATCTTTAATCAAAATAAACTCATTTATTTTAATTAATTATGGAATCCAATTCCAAGTAAAAAAAATCTCCTTTATTAAAGAAACACGAATTCTCTTTCTTATCCACAAATAAACTCTTTTATTTTGAATAATATGAAATCTTGTTCCATATCTACATAAACTCCTTAATTTAAAGAAACACAAATTCTCTTTCCTATTCACAAATAAACTCTTTTATTTTGAATAATATGAAATCTTATTTCATATCTAAATAAACTTCTTTATTTAAAGAAACATTGAATCCAATTTCAACTCTAATTAGTTATCATGGAATCGAATTACAAATCTAATTAGTTAGCATGAAATTTATTTTTAAGATTAAAATAAACTCTTTTATTTTAATATTAAAATAAACCTTTTATTTTAAAATTAAAATAAACTTTTTATTTTAATTATAAAATAATTGAGAATATAATCCTGTTGCGGACGTGCTTAGCTTTGCGGAACGGTTGATATGATATAAATATATATTAATTTATTTACATTCACGTGACATAATCAAACACCTTGTTAATATTATATCATAATATTAAAGCATTCATGCTACAGGTGATACATTTGATCAGGAAGTATTATATATAATATATAACTATTATAAATTTAAGTTGCATGAATTAGGATGTTACGTGAACTGTAAAAAGTTTTATATATTTAACTATCATAATATGAACCAAATCAGGCGTCCTTGATAGGATAGTGACATAGCGAAATCACAATTCCGAATCTGTGACCAATTGATTACGTTTTTTTAATTTATTTTTTTATTTATAAATTTTATACAACAAAATTATGCCTAATTAAATTGTTCTAAACACATATCAAAATACATATCAAATTAAAATAATTAATAATTTACATAAAGGTTTGACTTTGATACCACTGTTACGTTTGTAATATTCTTAGACGCAATTAAATTGCACAAAATAAGCGGAAACGTGGAAAAATCAGAGTTTTAAAATTTTACAAACCATATACCTGGATCATTTTTTATGCACAATTATTAATTAAACGAAAAGAAGAAGAATAAATATTATACCATTGAAAATTCGAGCTTCCTCAGGTACAAGTTCACCTCCAATCCTTTTCGTGTTCAACTTGAATCCACCAGGTTTGGTTCCTTCCTTTGATTAACGTTAGCCACCCAAGTGTTTGGCCTCTACAGGTGATCCACCAAAGAAGAAGAAAGATTCGAGAAGATGGGTGTTTGGCAAAACCCTAGTTTTTCTATCTCTGATAGAAAAGGAGCATACTCTCCAACAATTGGAATCACGTCTATTGTGAAAAAAGTCAACAACCCACCCACCCATAATAAAACTCTTCTTATTTATAGATGTGGGCAATCCTCCTTAACAATTAAGGAATTTGGTTTTATTTTAATTAATTAAAATCCTTTAATTAATTAGCCTCCTAATCTTATTAGGAATAAATGAGAGTACTAATATTAAATTAATTTCCAACTCTTTAGAAATTAAAATAATAATAATTGTAATAATATTAATAAGACTCCTCTTATTAATTTATATATTTAATATTTTCAAAATATTAAATAATAAATATTAAACTATTTAATTTATTCTATCACCATAGATTAATTAAATACATTTAACATATTATTACGATTATGCCATTAACTTCTTAAATAATTATTCTTCCTTTTATGGTGTGACCCTTTAGGTTATCCATATTAAACCGGTTGTGAATAAATCAATTAGAACAATTCTAATCTTATTTAAATAAAGAAATTAAATTATTAATTTATTTAAATAAATAATATTTATTCTACAATAGGGATAAGTCTCCCTAGCGATCAACGACTTTCCAAATAATATAGATTTCAACATTAATCATAAAAGAACCTTTGAGTAAATAGTTACCGTACAATTCAATCCTTCCACCATACAATGTCCCAATTAAATATAAGACATGAAATTACTGTCAAGTCTTATTTATTTAATTATATGTATTTCGATCCTTAAATGCACAACTCCAAATAATGCAAATTAGAAACTCCTTTCTAATTTTATTCTGCCTTGGCCAAGGACTACTGGGTTGTCATTTATCGAATCACATAGGACATTTCTCTTCTTTTACTAGAAGCGGTAGATTCTTTATTGATAATACATTATCCCTATGTACAACTTATTATACCTAAGCATACCCTTTGATATACCCTAAGGGTTTTAAGGAATAAGTCAAAGTATAACTCATCATACACAAGATACTATGATGATCTCAAGTCCAAGGATCACTTGTACTACTATCACTATAGGAATTTCTATTGACAAGCAAGTAAAACTCCATTAGGTATGTGACACCCCCAAATCCTGGTACTTCATTTCCTCAAGATTTGGTGTTCACGTGATCAAAACATTCAATTATAACTACTCAATCATAATAAAATTAAATAATAAACCTGCCCATACGGGATTACATTAAATAAAATCTCCTAGGTTATCTAACCTTTACAAAAATCATACGTGCGGAAAATTAAATAAACTTCATTACAATCTTTAAACCAAAGTCTGATAATAAAACTATCGAAACTATTACAAGTCTTTAATACTTGTTCATCTTTCCCTTTCCCTTATCGGTGCTAGGTACGTCACCCTTTTCAGCTTTAGCTGTAAGAATTTTACAGGTAAGAGTGAGCAAACAAGGCTCACTTGGAATAACAATAGATAAAACTTTAACCTTTACAACATTTGCCCAATTCTAGGCTTAATAAAACCGAACAATATATTCTATTAACATTCCACAAATCATAACATTCACTGAGGGTCTAATGACCATGAACCCTGTCCACAGTTATAAGTAATATTTCAACTTTAACTATAACAGTCATACAACTACAAGGACTCCAAGGTACTTAGGGGATCAATCCTTCGTACATGTATTGTATACAAACATTTCAGCACAAAGTATAAAACTAAGTGCAACCCCTAAAAATAAGGTTGTTCATCTCAGTATTTAGAGTACAAGTCCGCACCAAAGTCCGTTTGGTTTGGATACACTTCAAGGTAATTTGGAGTTCAACGGACATCAACTAAGAATTAGTTGAATAAAAGATAATAACACCATATTATTGAATACTCATAATTGAATAAACATTTCATTCTAAGTTTATGATTTAGGAATAATCTAATAGCATAACAATTGAATAATCTATCATACCTTGCTTTGAACAACATTAAGCTAAGGTTACATCTTAGAATTTAATATCAAGCATGCATAACAAATAATAATTTGAACGATAAACTGATTCAACAGAATAAAGGTACTTGCATGCTAATATAACAAGTTTAGAGTTAGGAAAAACTTGCATAGTCATAATAACTATCTCGACGAAAGTGTGGAGATGGGAAGCTTGTATCATCATGAATAACTAGATACAATCAAGTTGCTTAATGAAAATACTTTACTCAATAAAGCTTAGAATTATGAAATTTGCATAACGACGATTTAGGATTAGAAAAGCTTGCTCAACTATTAACAAAGTAGAGTTAAAGAACTTGCCTTGCGCGTAGATTAAACCGTTAATATTCAAATCACAATATCCTATATACATATGTTAACATGACACGATTAGTCATAATCAACACTATATCACGTATGGTTTAAATGTCTAACCATGTAATCAAATTATATTCCTAAACGATAATAAACTCGCTAGGTATTAACACCATGTTCATTCAACATATTACAATACTATAATAGAAAAATTATTTGGTCATATAGCATTACAACTAAAAATTTTAGACTTCTGTGTCGGACAAAAGCCCATCCTGAACCTTCTGTTAAGTGGCACCGCGGCGCCACAATTTGAACTGTGGGCCGCACTGCGGCGCTAAGGTGGCACTTCTGCGCGAGAAACATATACGACTTCGGCGCTGCGGCGCAAAGTCTGGCGCTCCGGCGCTGACTTTGGCTCTGCGGCGAGAAGTCTGGCTGGGGCGCGAATTTTTTGGTGCTAAGGCGCGAGATTTGACGCTGGAGTGTGAATTTTGACGCTAAGGCGCCGAAACTCACAGAACCAAACAAGAATAACAGAACAAGGAATTTTCTATCCACTCAACACTGCTAACATCTAAATTTGACATGTATAACTTCACCTAAATTACCCATAAACGTTAACAATCATCTGTAAACCAATTACCAATAATTTGACCAAAATTCTAGAAACTTAAATTTTGAAACACTGTTTTTAAAACTAAACTCCTTACTGACAGTTGATAATCTCAATGAACACTGTAAGTCTATAAAAATCTAATTTGTTTCCTTTGAAATACAAGCATACCAACATATAAACCAATTAACATATATAGTTTAATTTCTAAATTAGCATACACTAATTCTTTTGTTATCATACACGATCACAGTTCATGTATAAATATATTTACTGCAAAATAATTTTTCCTTTTTCTTGTATACGTAATCTAGCATACAATCTTAAGCATACAATCACATATATACATATGTTAATATAACAATTACAGTTACATGTACACGTAATATCATACAAAATTTTAAAAATATAGTTTTACAGAAAATTTCGATAAACGATATAAAAACCTTATACTCAGTGATATTCCAGAAAACAGAGAATACTAGTTTATAGGAAATTGGCTTAAAACATATCTACGTACATATATTTAAGGTCAAAGAAAAAAACATTTTTTGTTTGCTTAAGAATCTTGTTAACAGACTTGCTTTGAAAATCACGTTTCCTCTCAAATTCTCTCAAAACTCTGAACTTCTTTTTTTTCTTTACTCTATAAACCTTTCTTAGCCTTAAGCCAAAATATACTATACGTAATATTAAGTAAACCAAGGCTTACCTTTGAAACATAGAAAGAAACTGACGCCTTAATAATTAATGTTAATAAGTTATCGTTTATAAAAATTAATATCTATATATTATATATATTTATTTGTTTAACTAATATTATAGATTCAAAATTTAAAAGAAATCCAAAAAACATAAGGCTTTGTTTGTCAAAACCATTTAAAAATTAAAGAATTAATATACTTAAACCTTGTTTGGCAAACCATATTAAAATTACTTTATTTTATTTTAAATAACTCTTTATAACATAGTTATTTGTCACACTTTATTTCATAACAATTTATTAAATAATTCACTTAATCACATAACTCAATCCACACAACACATTAATTATTTAACAAATAAATAATTAACTAAATCAAATCAATCAAATTGAACAATTATTTTTCCAATAATAAACACACCCAATAAATATTTATATAAATCAATAATATTTATAATTTACATTAAAAAAAATCTAGAATGTTACATCATTCCCCTCTTATAAAGATTCTGTCCCCAGAATCACAACTCAAACAACACATTCGTTACATTCTTCCCTACTTACAAAAAGATTCTATCCCAGAATCGAAGACACAGATTAAACAAATTACTCAGGGTACTCTTTCTAATCATTTACTCTTTGAGTTCCCACGTAGTTCTTCAGCATTGTGGTTCCTCCATATCACCTTCGCAGAAGGTATCACTTTATTCCTGAGCACTTGTTCTTTTCTGTCGACTATCTGGATAGGAATCTCTTCATAGACAAATCTTTCTCGAACTGTAACGGTTCGTACTCGATCACATGTTTGTAATCGAGTTTATACGGTCGTAACACCAAAATATGAAAAACATTGTGAATATTTTCCAACTCTGGAGGTAAGCTACCTCGTAAACTATCTCTCCAACTCTTCGCAACACTTCGAGGGTCAATAAACCTCGGGCTGAGCTTTCCTTTTTACCAAAATAAATTTTTCCCTTCGAAGGAGAAACTTTGAGGAATACGAAAGTTCCTACGTCGAATGCACGATCTTGTCTGTGTTGATCAACATACTTCTTTGTCGGTCTTGAGCTACTACCAATCTTGTCCTGATGAGTTTGATAACTCTGCAGTTTGTTATACTAGTTCTGGTCCTAACAGTTGACATTCACCGACTTCATCCCAGCACAATGGAGTTCTGCACTTTCTGCCGTATAATGCTTCGTAAGGCGGCATGCGATGATAACATGATAACTATTTTTGTAGGCGAATTCCACCAACAGTAATTGTTCTTCTCAGCTTCTTGAAATCCATGACGCATGCACTCAGCATATCTTCTAATGTCTAGATCGTTCGTTCGCTTTGGCCATCTGTTTGTGGATGATAAGCCGTACTCATTCGCAACTGAGTTCCTATGCTTTCTTGTAGTTTCTTCCAGAACTTTGAAGTGAATCGTGGGTCTCTATTGGACACAATTGACACTGGCACTCCATGTCTCGAAACGATCTCTTTGATGTACAATCTTGCAATGTTCAAAATGAACTAATCTTTATTGGTAAAAAGTGCGCTGATTTCGTCAGTCTGTCCACTATCACCCAAATTGCATCGCATCCTCTCTGAGTAGTTGGAAGACCCACCACAAAATCCATCGTGATGTGC
>CM029017.1:80077666-80169873 GCA_016801055.1 Panax notoginseng | reverse complement strand
ATTTTATTAATGTGGTTAGTTATGGGTAAAAATGTGCAAATTATTTCAAAATAAGCAAGTGGTTATAAAATATTCATTTTGTCGGTGAATATTCGTTTGGTCGTGGAATATTCTTGCTGTGTCGGGGAATATTCGTACGACGGCGCAGCCTTGTGTGGGCCCATAACGGAAAGCGATTGGATGAAGAAAACGACAAGTATAAGTTGTTTATAATTAACGGCGTAGTTGTTACCGTTAATACGGTTAGAATACCTGGTGGTTAAAATACAGTAGCACACGGTATTGCACCAATTATTGATTCTTACGTAAGAAGGCACTACTCAATAATTGTTACAGTAGTTACTTGTTCAATATTTTTATTTTATTGATTCAATAATTGCTGCGTTGATATTTTATATTATTGTTGTTTCAATTATTGTTGCTGCACAGTATTTTCCATTATCAGATCAATAATTTATATTATTTGAATAATATTATTAGATAACATTATTGGCAATGTCTAGAAAGTTCTGTCTAAGGAGAGGTTTGGTCATCTAATTATGCGCAGTAAGGAGAAAATCCTTATTGAAAAGCCCCCCCTTTTCCTGGGAACGGCCTGGTTGTCATAAATGTGATTCTGTAATATTATTTGTGATAATTAATTATTGATTCATATGATAAGGAAATATTTATTTTATGTGGATATAATGTTGGATATATTTTTGTGGTTTAAAAATGAAGGAGTTAATGTTGAGGTGTTTTATCAGTATTTTTATCGGAATAGAGGTATTAAAAAAAATCAGGGTTTTTGAGAAATATTGCGGGGGGTTATAATTTTTAATCCGACCGTTGGATCGTGGTAATTTTTGGATATGTTATTCATATATAAGTTGAGTATATGTCCACAAATTTTGAACCGTTAAAAATGAACGTATGATTTATTATGAATTTTACGAGATGACTGGTTCAGAAATTGTTGAATTTTCGGAGTTTATCATTTTGGCGGAAAATTTCTAGAATTGGTGGGCCCACTCTTGGTTGGTGAAAATGTGCTGAGATTTTTATTCAAATGTGGTGGGTTGGGAATAGTAGCAGGTAAAGCCATCAGGTTGCAGGTTAAGTCTGCTTCGCGTGCTAACATTTTTCTATAAATAGAGGGCTAAGTTAGAATTGAATCACACCAGAAACAAGTTTTCTCTCTTCTCTCTCTAGATTATTGAGTGTATTTTGGAGTATTTAGATACTTTGAGAGTTTCTATTCATCAGTGCAAGTTTCCTTCAGCCTTTATACCGGTATTCCGAACAGAAGTACTGATATTTTGAGGTAAGGGATATTATTTTCTTCTTAAATGATATTATTTTCTTCAATATCATTATGCTAAATATTGATATGAGTTTTTATCAAATTTGGAACTTTTTGTGTCGGGTTTACTATTCACGTATAATCACTATTCACATATACGGACTATTCACCGAAAAATAAAATTTTCTTCTTTTTGTTCAAGATGTCTTATTATGGTTACTATCTTTGATTGTATCCATGTTTTGATCTTTATTTTTGAATTCTGCTTCACAATTGATTATTATGAAGTATTATTGATCTTGGATAAACTGTTATACGAATCCCTACTATTTGTCCTTCTGTCTCACTGGATTCGTTTTCTTTAAGATATTTTTCATCATCCTCAGTCCTAAATGATGATTTACTGAATATCTTTGGCCTGTAGTGCAAAGAATATGATTACCTGATGAATATCTTTGGCCTGTAGTGCAAAGATGAACAGGTGTTGAGATGAACATGACTGACTGGTGATACAAATGAATATCTTTGGCCTGTAGTGCAAAGATGAATATTTGGGTTAAAGATGATTATTAATTGATGTTACAGGGAAAAAATATTGATGATGGACTTTTAAATCTTAGAAGATAGTAGAATTCTTCTCTACTTGACTCTTCTAATGGTTTGCTGTTTCCGCTGCAGTTGCAGTTTGATCTAAAACTTGTTGTCGATTATATTCTATCAGATTTTTTCCTGTTGAATACTAATGATAATTTGTTGTATATTATCTTAGTCATAATATTCTTTACTGGGCTAGTTGAGCTCACCCTTTTCCTTTTTGTTCCATTTTTCTTTCAGGAGGTGAGAACATAGCAGGATCTAGTCGGGGTATGGAGTGATGGTTCTAGAAAGATGTTTTAGCAGTCCTCACTATTTCTGTAAAATAGTGTTTGAATAATTGTAATGAGGACTTATTTGAGTGTGGATATTGTCTAGAAGACAATATTTGTATTTAAACTCACTGTATGTGTTGTCGTATTTTGCACGACAATTGTATTATTGAAGTTGTAGTTTGCTTTTGTACCATGTATTTGGCGACTCAGAATGGGTGTTGTATACCTATTTTGGGGGCGTCACAGTTGGTATCAGAGCTTAGGATATGATCCCTGGCTGAGATGTGAGACAAGAACTAGGAGGGGAGAGACGGGGAATTCCTTCGCTAGTATGACCTGACTAAGTTTATTTGGTGTTTATTTGGTCGGTCAGAGTATAAGGATAATATATGACATGACTATTAACCCTTGTTTTATGGCAGTATTTAAGAATGGCAGCTGAGAACGTTAATAATGGAGTAAATCAGACCGTGGAGACACCTTTGATCACCACCCAGGGGAACGTGCAACAGGAAGGCAATATTCCTCCTGTAAACAACGTTACCGAGCAAACGATGAATGATGGAATGTTTAGGAGCTTTTTGCAGTTCATGCAAAATCAGACGAGGGAGACTCGTGTGCAGAATACGGGTGGAAATGATAACAACGCGCGGTTTGTCACAGCAAGCAGTTCAAAGAATTGGGACCACCAGAATTTAAGGGAAAGCCGGATCCGATCATGGCGGAAACGTGGGTCAAGCAAATTACCAAGATATTCGATGTCTTGGGATGCACGGAGGAACAGAAGGTTCCATTCGCCACCTTTATGTTCCGCGGTGAGGCAGACTACTGGTGGGAGTCTGTGAAGCGTACCCAGCCTGACGCACTCAACATGTCCTGGGAAACATTTCAAAAACTGTTCAATGACAAGTACTTTCCTGAAAGTATTCGTCATATGAAGGAGGTGGAGTTTATCAGACTGGAACAAAACAACATGACGGTGTCCCAGTACGAGGCGAAGTTTGCAGAGTTATCCAGGTTTGCACCTCATTTGGTCGAAAATGAGGAACGAATGACAAGGATGTTTCTGAGAGGTCTAAAACCCGAGATTCGGCAATATCTTATCTCTCATAAATTTTCTTTATATTCAGATGTTGTAAACAGGGCTCAATTATTAGAGCGAGATAATGAGTATGTGCAACCGAGGGACCACAACCAGGGTCATACCGGTGGACGGCAGTCATCGAAGCAATGAAAACCAGCAGGGAGGAAAATATTCGGACAAAAGCGGTAACCACTCTGGTGGTAATCGTGGTCGTGATAATAGAAGGAGCGAGTCGGGAGGAGATTTCAAGAAGAGAAGGTACAACAATGATAACGTGAAGACGTCAGCACAAACATCAACTGTTTTAGGGGAGGAGAACGAGCACCGTTTCGTTGTTACAAATGCGGGAAAGAGGGACATATCAGCCCAAACTGCCAACAACAATCCAAGGTATGTTATAACTGTGGAAAGGAAGGTCATATAGCTAGAGTGTTCTTATAGCGAAACCAAGTTCAACGGGGATGGTGACTCCAAAAGGCTATTCCGGGATAAGTCAAAGTCAGCGGTTCCTGGAAGGGCGTTTGTCGTGACTGGCCAAAACGCGAGGAACCCGAACGAGGTGATCACGGGTAAGCTAATCTTAAATCTTGCGAAGTTTTACCTTATTAGATACCGGTTCTACCCATTCTTTTATCTCTCCTGCTTGTGCTCAACGTTTAAACTTGACTCGGAGAAATTAGACTTTGACTATCTGTGGAGACTCCGTTAGGAGAAACTTTCATTACATCTACAGTTTATAAATCTTGCTAATCCAAGTTGGCACATATCACATTACCTGTTGACCTTATCTCTTTAAAGATACTTGCTTTTGATGTGATTTTAGGAATTGATTGGTTAACTACTCATCATGCCTAAAATTGATTGTTTTCGTAAGGTTGTTAGTTTTCATATTCCTAACCAACCTGTTATGCGAATTCAAGACCAAACTACCTAAAATCAATCGTTGTCATATCAAGCCATAAAGCCATTCGTTTATTGAAAAATGGATGTCAAGCTTTCTTAGCCCATGTTATGGACTTGAACAAAAACACGTCAGATTTGAATAATATTTCTGTTGTTAGTGAATTTCCTGACGTATTTCCTGAAGAACTTCCAGGTCTACCCCAGAACGTGAAGTTGAATTCTTTATTGACCTTGAACCTGGTACAAAGCCATTTCTAAAATCCCATATCGAATTTCAAAAATACAGGAGTTGTTGGACATCGATTTTATTCTTCCTAGTACATCTCCTTGGGGTGCTCCTATGTTATTCGTAAAGAAGAAAGACGGGAGTATGCGACATTGTACCAATACCGAGAATTGAATCATGTCACTTCAAGAATAGGTATCCGCTACCTCGCATTGATGACCTGTTTGACCAGTTGCAAGGAGCACAATTCTTTTCAAAGATCGATCTTCGTTCTGGATATCATCAGCTGAAGATTAAAACTGAGGATATTCCAAAGACTGCTTTCAGAACTCGGTACGGGCATTATGAATTCTTAGTCATGTCTTTTGGATTGACTAATGCTCTTGCTGCCTTCATGGATATGATGAACCGTGTATTCAAAGAATATTTAGATCAGTTCGTTGTTGTCTTTATTGATGACATCCTCATCTATTCCAAAAGCCGTGAAGATCATGAGCGCCATTTGAAGCTGTACTGCAAAGGCTTCGTGAAAATCAAGCTATATGCCAAATTGAAAAATCGAGTTCTGGCTTGAGGAAGTAGCTTCCTTGGGCACGTGGTGTCAAAAAATGGAGTATCTATCAACCGGGCGAAGATTGAAGCCATACAAAGTTGGGAAGCAACCGAAGTCGGTGACCGAAGTACGTAGCTTTAGGGCTTAGCTGGTTATTATCGGAGAGATTCGTGGAAGGATTTTCTAGAATCGCTACTCCGTTAACTCAGCTGACTCGAAAGGATACAAAATTCGGTTGGAGCGAGGAATGTGAGAAGAGTTTTCAAGAACTCAAGAGGAGACTCATTTCGGCACCTGTTCTGACAATACCATCTGGTTCGGATGGATTTGTTATCTACAGCGATGCTTCAGGCAAAGGGTTAGGATGTGTTCTCATGCAACATGGGAAAGTCATAGCCTATGCCTCACGACAACTCAAAGAATATGAGAGGAATTATCCTACTCATGATTTGGAGTTGGCAGCAGTCGTTTTCGCGTTGAAGATTTGGAGACACTACCTGTATGGGGAGAAAGTGGAGATCTATACGGATCATAAAAGCCTCAAATATTTCTTCACCCAAAAGGAACTCAACATGCGGCAACGACGTTGGCTTGAGCTGTTGAAGATTACGATCATACCATCCAATATCATCCTGGAAAAGCGAAACGTAGTAGCTGACGCATTGAGTAGAAGATCATAGCGGGGTACGAGTGCAATGGTGTTAACACAAAGGCCCATTTTGTATGACTTGCAAAGGATGGAGATAGAGATGAAGGCTCCAAGTACCCACATGATGATATCAAATATACGAGTAGAACCGACTTTAATCGATAAAGTTAAAGCCGCTCAAGCTACGGACATGGAGCTGATGCGTATGAAGAAAAAAGTGCAAGAAGGTGCTATTCCAGAAGCAAGAATCAATGTAGAAGGAATACTTCGAGTCAACTCCAGACTTTGTGTTCCTAACGATTTTGACTTGAAGCATAGAATAATGATGGAGGCACACAACACACCGTTTGCAATCCATCTTGGAGTACCAAAATGTATCACGATCTTCGACATACATTTTGGTGGAGCAATATGAAAAGAGAGATCGCGGGAGTTTATCTCGAGGTGTTTAACTTGTCAACGTGTAAAAGCGGAGCATCAAGTACCAAAGGGTCCATTGCAACCACTTGAGATTCCGAAATGGAAGTGGGAACACATTACTATGGATTTTGTTACGGGTCTTCCCAAGGTTTCTCAAGGCATAGATGCGATTTGGGTTATTGTTGATAGATTAACCAAGTCTGCTCATTTCTTGCCTATACGTGAGACTTATTCCCTTGAACGTCTTGCTAGTATGTACGTGAATGAGATTGTGAGATTGCATGGCATGCCAGTATCCATAGTTTCGGATCGTGACCCAAGATTCACTTCACGATTTTGGTTAGCTTGCAGAAAGCTATGGGCACGGATTTACGATTCAGTTCAGCATACCATCCTCAAACGGACGGACAATCAGAGAGGACTATTCAAACTCTTGAAGATCTATTAAGACTCTGTGTTCTAGATTTCAAAGGGAAGTTGGGATAAGTACTTACCACTGGTGGAATTCTCCTACAACAACAGTTATCAGGCAAGTATAGGTATGGCTCCATTTGAAGCCTTGTATGGAAGAAGTGTCGTTCTCCAGTATGCTGGGACGAGGTGGGTGAAGCAACATTGTTGGGACCAGAATTGGTACGCATAACTATAGAGAAGATCCAAACGATTCGACAACGTATACAAACGGCACAGGATCGACAAAAGAGTTATGCGGATCTTCATCGAAAGGACGTAGAATTTAATATTGGGGATCATGTATTGTTACGTGTTGCACCATGGAAAGGAGTTACAAGATTTGGGAAGAGAGGAAAGCTCAATCCACGATTTGTTGGTCCATTTGAAATTCTTGACGAATAGGAAATGTGGCATATAGACTCGCATTACCTCCAAGCATGTCTCGTGTTCATAATATTTTTCACATATCTATGCTTCGTAAATATGTGAAAGACCCGAACCACATAATTGAGTTAGAACCAGACGAGATAGCTGAAGATTTACGATAGATTTAACGTATGAGGAGGTACCTGTTAAGATCTTGGATAGGAAAGAGCATGCTTCGTACGAAAGGTTATACCACAAGTTAAGGTTTTGTGGAGAAACCATGCTATTGAAGAAATGACCTGGGAGTTGGAATCAGAAATGAAAGCGAGGTATCCTCACCTTTTCGAAAACACCAGGTACGTACGTCAATTTCGAGGACGAAATTTCATAAGGAGGGGAGGTTGTAAGACCCCAACTTATTAATAAATAAAATTAAATTTCCTCTATTAATTATTTTGAAACAGAAAGGGTTTGATTGTATTAATGTGGTTAGTTATGGGTAAAATGCGCAATTATTTTAAATAAGCAAGTGGTTATAAAATATTCATTTTTGGTCGGGTGAATATTCGTTTGGTCGTGGAATATTCTTGCTGTCGGGGAATATTCGTACGACGGCGCAGCCTTGTGTGGGCCCCATAACGAAAAGCGATTGGATGAAGAAAACGACAAGTATAAGTTGTTTATAATTAACGGCGTAGTTGTTACCGTTAATACTGTTGGAATACCTGGTGGTTAAAATACAGTAGCACACGGTATTGCACCAATTATTGATTCTTACGTAAGAAGGCACTACTCAATAATTGTTACAGTAGTTACTGTTCAATATTTTATTTTATTGATTCAATAATTGCTGCGTTGATATTTTATATTATTGTTGTTTCAATAATTGTTGCTGCACAGTATTTTCCATTATCAGATCAATAATTCATATTATTTGAATAATATTATTAGATATAACATTATTGGCAATGTCTAGAAAGTTCTGTCTAAGGAGAGGTTTGGTCATCTAATTGCGCGCTAGTAAGGAGAAATCCTTATTGGAAAGCCCCCTCTTTTCTTGGGAACGGCCTGGTTGTCATAAATGTGATTCTGTAAATTATTTGTGAATAATTAATGATTGATTCATATGATAAGGAAATATTTATTTTATGTGGATATAAATGTTGGATATATTATTGTGGTTAAAAATGAAGGAGTTAATGTTGAGGTGTTTTATCAGTATTTTTATCGGAATGGAGGTATTAAAAATCAAATCAGGGTTTTTGAGAAATATTTCGGGGGGTTATAATTTTTAATCCACCGTTGGATCGTGGTAATTTTTGGATATGTTATTCATATATAAGTTGAGTATGTCCATAAATTTTGAACCATTAAAAATGAACGTATAACTTGTTATAAATTTTACGAGATGACTGGTTCAGAAATTATAGAAGTTGCGAAATTTGTCATTTTGGCGGAAAATTCTAGAATTGGTCGGCCCCACTTTTGGTTGGTGAAAATGTGCTGAGATTTTTTTAAAAATGTGGTGGTGAGAATAGTAGCAGCTAAAGCCATCAGGTTACAGGTTAAGTCTGCTTCAGCGTGCTAACATTTTCTATAAATAGAGGGCTAAGTTAGAATTGAAAATCACACAGAAATAAGTTTTCTCTCTTTCTCTCTCTCGATTATTGAGTGTATTTTGGAAGTATTTAGATACTTTGTGAGTTTCTGTTCATCAATGCAAGTTTTCTTCAGCCTTATACGGATATTCCGAACCAGAAGTATTGATATTTTGAGGTAAGGGATATTATTTTTTCTTAAATGATATTATTTTTTTCAATATCATTACGCTAAAATATTGATATGAGTTTTTTATCAAATTTGAAATTTTTTTGGGTAGGGGTAACTATTCACGTATACGTCACTATTCACCAAAAAATAAAATTTTCCCTTTTTGTCCAAGATGTCTATTATTGTTACTATCTTTGATTGTATCCATATTTTGATCTTTATTTTTGAATTTTGCTTCACAATTGATTATTATGAAGTATTATTAATCTTGGATAAACTGTTATACGAATCCCTACTATTTGTCCTTCTGTCTCACTGGATTCCTTTTCTATAAGATATTTTTCATCATCCTCAGTCCTAAATGATGATATCACTAAATATCTTTGGCCTGTAGTGCAAAGATGTATGATTACCTGATTAATATCTTTGGCCTGTAGTGCAAAGATGAACAGGTGTTGAGATGAACATGACTGACTGGTGATGCAAATGAATATCTTTGGCCTGTAGTGCAAAGATGAATATTTGGTTAAAGATGATTATTAATTAATGTTACAGGGATAAAATATTGATGATGGACTTTTAAATCTTAGAAGATAGTAATTCATTCTCTACTTGACTCTTCTAATGGTTTGTTGTTTCCACTGCAGTTGTTGATCTAAAACTTGTTGTCGATTATATTCTATCAGATTTTTTCCCTGTTGAATACTAATAATAATTTTTTGTATATTATCTTAGTCATGATATTTTTACTGGGCTAGTTGAGCTCACCCTTTTCCTTTTTGTTCCATTCTTCTTCTCAAGAGGTGAGAACATAGCAGGATCTAGTCGGGGTATGGAGTGATGGTTCTAGAAAGATGTTTTAGCAGTCCTCACTATTTCTGTAAAATAGTGTTTGAATAATTGTAATGAGGACTTATTTGAGTGTGGATATTGTCTAGAAGACAATATTTGTATTAAACTCACCGTATGTGTTGTCGTATTTTGCATGACAATTGTATTATTGAAGTTGTAGTTTGCTTTTTATACCATGTATTTGGCGACTCAGAATGGGTGTTGTATACCTATTTTGGGGGCGTCATAACATACATGTGAATCAATAGTACATACATGTGAACAAATAGTTATAAGCATGTGAATTAATAGCAATTAATTTCTCATTTATCCGATTAATTACCCGATTGGTCAATATAACCTCCAGACATCCATTATTATCGAAATAGATGTCGATTTCCACTCACACTAATAATTCCAACACAATGGAAATATCAATTTCATCTTTAGCCAATACGAACTTATTCATCATTAATATTATAACTCACAGTATTTAACAACCAGATCATTCACAGGAAATAGGGGGCTTTTCGTTAAGGATTTCTCCCTATTGGCGCGCAATTAGGTGACTAAACCTCTCCTCGACAGAACTTTCTAGACATTGTTAATATTGTAAATAATAATATGAATAACTTTGTCGTCTCAATTATTGATTTAATAATAATTATTATTATACAAATGATACTGTGACACTAATTGAATCAATAATATGAGAGATATGATGCAGCAATTACTATAGCAATAACTGAGTATAACTAAGTGACTTCTCACGTAAGTATCAATAATCAATATCTTGTGCTACTATGCAACCATACGTATTGTTGTACTTTTACTATCGGGTAGTTCAATAGTTTAACGGTAAAACTTTTGCCGTTATTTTTATAAAAAGATATTTCTGTCGTTTTCTAACTACGACAATACTTTCGTTATGGGGTCCATCAATGATTATGTCGTCGTACGAATATTTCCTGTTAAAACGAATATTTTCCGACCAATCGAATATTTCCCAACACAACGAATATTTTATATCAACTTGCTTACTTTGTAAAATTTTCACATATCACCCTTAACTATAACCCTTTCTCAATTTAACCATTTACTAAATAAAATAATAATTATAAGAAAATTGAATACTTTCATTTCATAAAATTTGAAATCTCACAATCTCCCCTTCCTTATGAAATTTGGCCATCAAAATTTATGTACCTGGTAATTCGAAGAGATGAGAATACATTGCTTTCTTTCGAATTGTACCTTCTCGGTTATTTCCTCTGTATCATGATTTTCTCATTGCTCATCTTCTGTATTTCAGATATTATTCTAGAATACATCTTCAAAATAAAGGTTAATTGACATATCATAATTTGTCAACTTAATTAAAAAAAATTAAGCTTAGGTAGGACACACACTAGCAAAGGATATTACTCGTCTCTCCCCTCCTAGTTCTAATCCCGGATCTCCGCCAAAGACCATATTCCTTAGCTCTAATACCTTTTGTGACCCCCCCCTAAAATAGGTCCACACTACCCATTCTGAGTCGCCAGATATCACACTATAGAAATCAAATACAAACTTCATTTATACAACTATTGAACTGTCATGCAGAGTACGACAACACATAAGCTCTGAGTTTTAATACAAGTTTATGTAACTCTCATGGAGCCTCGACCACAATACCTTACAATGGTACTTTACATAAAAGTACAGTCAATAACTATTTTAGAAATTTAAATATTTGGAAAATGCTCTAGGAAACCTTCGTATATGGGAGGCCATGCATCTAAGTTATGATAGATATCATATGACTCGAGAATTATCCTTGGTTGACCCAATAGACCCCAAAGAAAAATGAGAAGATTACTATCATGTTCTTTCCAATGGTGAGTCTTTTCTTGACATATAATTGTAAGACCACAACTTATTAATAAATGAAATTAAATTTCCTCTTTTTATTATTTTGAAATAGAAAGGGTTGATTTGATTAATGTGGTTAGTTATGGGTAAAATGCGAAAATATTTTAAATAAGCAAGTGGTTATAAAATATTTATTTTAGGTCGGTGAATATTCGTTTGGTCGTGGAATATTCTTGCTGTCGGGGAATATTCGTACTACGGCGCAGCCTTGTGTGGGCCCCATAACGAAAAGCGAATAGATGAAGAAAACGACAAGTATAAGTTATTTATAATTAACGGCGTAGTTGTTATCGTTAATACTGTTAAAATACCTGGTGGTTAAAATACAATAGCACACGGTATTGCACCAATTATTGATTCTTACGTAAGAAGGCACTACTCAATAATTATTACAGTAGTTACTGTTCAATACTTTATTTTATTGATTCAATAATTGATGCGTTGATATTTTATAATATTGTTATTTCAATAATTATTGCTGCACAGTATTTTCCATTATCAGATCAATAATTCATATTATTTGAATAATATTATTAGATAGCATTATTGGCAATGTCTAAAAAGTTATGTCTAAGGAGAGGTTTGGTCATCTAATTGCGCGCTAGTAAGGAGAAATCCTTATTGAAAAGCCTCCTCTTTACTGGAAACGGCCTAGTTGCCATAAATGTGATTCTGTAATATTATTTGTGAATAATTAATTATTGATTCATATGATAAGGAAATATTTATTCTATATGGATATAAATATTGGATATATTTATTGTGGTTAAAAATGAATGAGTTAATGTTGGGTGTTTTATCAGTATTTTTATCGGAATGGAGGTATTAAAAATCAAATCAGGGTTTTGAGAAATATTGCGGGGGTTATAATTTTTAATCCGACCGTTGGATCGTGGTAATTTTTGGATATGTTATTCATATATATGTTGAGTATATGTCCACAAATTTTGAACCGTTAAAAATAAACGCATGATTTGTTATGAATTTTACGAGATGACTGGTTCAGAAATTGTAGAAGTTGCGAAATTTGTCATTTTGGTGGAAAATTCTAGAATTGGTGGGCCCCACTTTTGGTTGTTGAAAATATGCTAAGATTTTTATTCAAATGTGGTGGGTGAGAATAGTAGCAGGTAAAGCCATCAGGTTGCAGGTTAAGTCTGCTTCGGCGTGCAAACATTTTCCTATAAATAGAGGGCTAAGTTAGAATTGAAAATTACACTAGAAAAACAAGTTATCTCTCTTTCTCTCTCTAGATTATTGAGTGTATTTTGTTAGTATTTAGATACTTTGTGAGTTTCTATTCATCAGTGCAAGTTTCCTTCAACCTTATACCGATATTCTGATCAGAAGTACTGATATTTTGAGGTAAGGGATATTATTTTCTTCTGAAATGATATTTTCTTCAATATCATTATGCCAAAATATTGATATGAACTTTTTATCAAATTTGAAACTTTTTGTGTCGGGGTTACTATTCACGTATACGGCACTATTCACCAAAAAATAAAAATTTTTCTTTTTGTCCAAGATGTCTATTATGGTTACTATCTTTGATTGTATCCATGTTTTGATCTTTATTTTTGAATTCTGCTTCACAATTGATTATTATGAAGTATTATTGATCTTGGATAAACTGTTATACGAATCCCTATTATTTGTCCTTCTGTCTCACTGGATTCCTTTTCTTTAAGATATTTTTCATCATCCTTAGTCCTAAATGATGATATCACTGAATATCTTTGGCCTGTAGTGCAAAGATGTATGATTACATGATGAATATCTTTGGCCTGTAGTGTAAAGATGAACAGGTGTTGAGATGAACATGACTGACTGGTGATACAAATGAATATCTTTGGCCTGTAGTGCAAAGATGAATATTTGGTTAAAGATGATTATTAATTGATGTTACAGGGATAAAATATTGATGATGGACTTTTAAATCTTAGAAAATAGTAGAATTCATTCTCTACTTGACTCTTCTAATGGTTTGATGTTTCCGCTGCAGTTGTTGATCTAAAACTTGTTGTCGATTATATTCTATCAGGCTTTTCCCTGTTGAATACTAATGATAATTTGTTGTATATTAACTTAGTCATAATATTCTTTACTGGGCTAGTTGAGCTCACTCTTTTCCTTTTTGTTCCATTTTTCTTCTCAGGAGGTGAGAACATGGCAGGATCTAGTCGAGGTATGGAGTAATGGTTCTACAAAGATGTTTTAGCAGTCCTCACTATTTCTGTAAAATAGTGTTTGAATATTTGTAATGAGGACTTATTTGAGTGTGGATATTGTCTAGAAGACAATATTTATATTTAAACTCACAATATGTGTTGTCATATTTTGCACGACAATTATATTATTGAAGTTGTAGTTTGTTTTTTGTACCATATATTTGGCGATTCAGAATGGGTGTTGTATACCTATTTTGGGGGCGTCACAATAATTATCTCCATTGTCATCAATTTAGAATTATATTTCAACCAAACTCCAAGATTATATAGGTAGTGCTCATAGATATAATCAGCAAGTGCATGTGCACAACCCTGTCTTATGATAACACGAAGTCGTCTGTCATTAGACATCTTGTATGATAGTGGCAAAAATGCCCATCCAAAGTTGGGTTCACCTCACCCTATTAGGTTCACCAAAATCAACGGTTAAAATGACCTATAAAATACGACACACTTATCTAAAATTCTCATTAAAATTGTTTTCATACTGTTTTAGGGGAAACCTCAACAGCTATAGATTATCGTTCTATTCCCCTGTTACCCCCGCTCGACCCAGCTACACTCTTATTACCTGAAAGGAATTATGAAGCAAAAAGGGTGAGCACAACTAGCCCAGTAAAGAATATCATGACTAAAGATAATTAAATTATTAATAGCCTTCGTCAGTAATAAATCAGAGATTTAGAACATATGGTAGATAATAAAACTTTTCAACCATAGTGGCAGCGGAACGAGTAATCCATTAGAAGAGTCAAATAGACCATAAAGTCTATTATCCTCTCCATTTTAAAAGTCCACCAACAATGTTTTATCCCTATAACATCAATAAACAGTTCCTTTCCACAATCATGTGAGTAACTCATAATCATAATTGTGATTCTAAATTCCTCTTCGTTCACAGGACGAAGATAATTTTCATCACCTATCTTTACCTGAAACATCAAAGATCATGGTTATACCAAATCACAGTTCCTGTTCATAATCATACTAATAAATTCATCTTTGCACTACGGGCCAAAGATATTCATTAATAGTTCTTCTTTGTACTACAGGCCAAAGACATACAACTGTATTTTAGAAGAGTCAAGTAGAGTATTATATCTACTATCTTCTACGAATTAAAAGTTTATTAACAATATTTTATCGCTGAGACTCAACTCAATACATCACTGAATTATCCATGCACTACGGCCAAGGATATTCGTTAGTATCACATACATGAATTATTCATGCACTAAGGGCCAAGGATATTCATTAGTATCACGACCACGAATTATCCATGCACTACGGGCCAAGGATATTCGTGTTTTCACCAATGGTCATGATTATACCGAATAATCCCTGGTCATAATCATACCAACAACTGTCCATCAATGCAGTACGGGCCAATGATTACTTTTACCACATCATTTGTAACATTACGGTTATAATTATACTGAATAATTCTTGGTCATAATCATACCAATCAATAGTTCATCTATGCACGTAAGCCACATATGACTTTCATTATAATATAAGCATAAGGATGATGACAATGATATAAGCATTATTCAAACGAAATCAAGAATAAATATTAAAGACTTTAAATTTATCCAGAGTTAAAAATATCCAAATTGTCAACATGATGCTGCTTTATGGAGTAAAATTCAAGGATAATATCCATGTATCAAAAATAATTTGGACAGAAAAGAAATATATTTTTTGGGAGAATAGTACCCCGTGAATAGTATCCTATGAATAGTACTTCAAAAATAGTACCTCGAGAATAGTACCCCGGCATAAAAAGTGCCCTAAATACCCGAGTGAATAATATTTGAGTGAATAGTAACTAGGTGAATAGTAACCCGTAAATAGTAACTCATGAATAGTACTCCGACATGAAAAGTGTCCCAAATACCTGAGTGAATAATATTTGAGTGAATAGTAACTGGGTGAATAGTAACCCGTAAATAGTAACTCATGAATAATAGCTCATGAATAGTATTTCAACATGAAAAGATCAATAATTATTAAGAAAACTCAGAATAATATTTCCATGAAAAGATATTGGATAAAACGCAAATATCAAGGATATTTTACTAATTTTACGGAGTATAGAAGCAATACTTCAACAAAATAAGTGTAGAAGTAGGAATACGAAACGAAATAATATTACTCACATACTACAGAGTATGGAAGAAAATATTATTTCCAACGAATGCTGAACAAAAATAATATCCATTGCGAATACGAAATAAATAATACCCCTTACCTCAGAAGAAGACTGGATACTGGAATTGTGAAGTAGCAAACTTCGCTTCTTCTTTCTCTCTATAGCTTCTCTCTCTATAATTGCTCTTGTGAGACTTAGTGAATTGGTGAGAATGAAAGAAGAATGAGCTTCTATTTATCGGAAAATATAGTTTCGATAATTAAACATTTTGGAGGCTCAAAATATTACAGTATAATACCTTCATCTTTTCTTTCATTTTTAATTTAGTCGTGCAAGTATTATCAAACTTGCACCACCTCCCCTAATAGTATATCATGTGAATCAATAATACAATCATGTGACTCAATAGTTCTATACATGTGAAAAAATAATTACAGTATAGTACCTTCATCTATACCTCTGTTTTTTAATTTAGTCCTGCAAGTATTATCAATCCTTCACCACATCCCCTAATAGTACATGCATGTGAATCAATAGTACATATATGTGAACAAATAGTTATAAGAATGTGAATTAATTGCTCATTTATTCGATTAATTACCCGATTGGTCAATATAACCTCTAGACATCCATTATTATCGAAATAGATGTTAATTTCCACTAACACTAATAATCCCAACATAATGAAAATATCAATTTCATCTTTAATTAATACGAACTTATTCATCATTAATATTATAATTCACAGTATTTAACAACTAGATCATTCCCAGGAAAGAGGGGGCTTTCCGATAAGGATGTCTCCCTATTAGCGCGCAATTAGGTGACCAAACCTCTCCTCAACAGAACTTTCTAAACATTATCAATATTGTAAATAATAATATGAATAACTTTGTCGTCTTAATTATTAATTTACTAATAATAATTATTATACAAATGATACTGTGATAATAATTGAATCAATAATATGAGAGATATGATGCAGCGATTACTGTAGCAATAATTAAGTATAACTGAGTGACTTCTCACGTAAGCATCAATAATATATACCGTGTGCTACTATGCAACCATGCGTATTACTGTGCTTTTACTACCGGTAGTTCCACAGTTTAACAGTAAAACTTTTGTCGTTATTTTTATAAAAAGATATTTCTGTCGTTTTATAACTACGACAAAAACTTTCGTTGTGGGGTCCACCAATGATGATGCCGTCGTACGAATATTCCCTGTTAAAACGAATATTCCCCGACCAATCGAATATTTCCCAACACAACGAATATTTTATATCAACTTGCTTACTTTGTAAAATTTTCACATATCACCCTTAACTTTAACTCTTTCTCAATTTAACCATTTACTAAATAAAATAATAATTATAAGAAAATTGAATACTTTCATTTCATAAAATTTGGGATCTCACAATCTCCCATTTCTTATGAAATTTGGCCATCGAAATTTACGTACCTGGTAGTTCAAAGAGATGAAAATACATTGCTTTCTTTTCGGATTGTACCTTCTCTGTTATTTCCTCTGTATCATGATTTTTCCATTGCTCATCTCCTGTATTTTTGATATTATTCTAGAATGCATCTTCAAAATAAAGGTTAATTGACATATCATAATTTGTCAACTTAAATAAGAAAATTAAGCTTAGGTAGGACACACACTAGCGAAGGATATAACTCGTCTCTTCCCTCCTAGTTCTAATCCCGGATCTTCTCCAAGGATCATATCCCTAAGCTCTGATACCATTTGTGACCCCCCCCAATTAGGTCCACACGACCCATTCTGAGTCGCCAGATATCACACTACAAAAATCAAATACAAACTTCATTTATACAACTTTCATGCAGAGTACGACAACAAATTAGCTCTGAGTTTTAATACAAGTATACGTAACTCTCATGGAGCCTCGACCACAATACCTTACAATGGTACTTTACATAAAAGTACTGTAGCATCCCCAGATCCCGGTCCTAATCACCAAGGATCTGGTATACTATTTCTATAACTATTGCGGAAGATATAAACATAAATTGTTTATACATTAAACTTTTACACATCATTCCCAAGGTCTACAACCTTAACTTAATACATACCTTCAATATCTTAGAAGATTTACAATACTATTTTCGTCAGAAAATTTAATAGATCTAACTGCAGTGTAATTTAATCTTGCACTTTGACTTTGCCTTTGTCTTTACTCGAGCTTTCATCTTAATCTGAAAATTTTTATCATGATATAGCAAGGGTGAGCATCAAATTTGCCCAGTAAGTTTAAATTCAATAAACATATATTATGATTGAAAGAATTGAACAATAAGCTAGATAACTTTCAGCAATATAAACATTGTGAAAGAGCATGAACAAATTTTCTTAGCTAAATGACCAAGTCAATAAAAATGAATGGTCAAGCATAAACATGAACAGATTAACTGAACCAAATGGTAATGAAGGCGATCAGCCTTTCATACCTGATGAACATTTACAATATGCACAACGTGCGAATCAATAATCAATATAGACGTGAATAATTAACAACAATTATTCATTAACATGCTTTGAACATACAACTCAAGTTTGAGTTAGGGAAACTTGCCTGATTCGTTGACTACTGCTACGCAGTTTAAGTTAACTTCTTTTGGTAAGACCTATCATTAATAATAAGATTGGTCTTTCAATCAGCATATTCTACTTTGTATCATAATACAATTACTTTGTCAATAGATTATCTAACACTTAATCAAATATTAGATAACATTCTAACACATTGGTATTATTATCATTCTTGGATAATTCTTCAATCACTGTATCATATTCATTATGATTAAACACTTAATCGTTCATATTATAAACTCTTTTCTATAATCCAGCAAAATATTTATAATTCAGCAAACTGTTTTCTCTAATTCAGTTAGCTGTTTTCTCTAATACTTCAATCCAGCTAGCTGGATTCATAATCCTTCAACCTAATGACCAATCCAGCAGACTGGATACATAATTCCTTTAATCCAGCAAGCTGGATGCTACTTCTTTCACACATATTAAATAACATTAAATTCATTCACTAATATTATAAATCCTCAAATAATATTTTAAATCAATAATTTAATAACACTTTAATCCCAATGCTATCAATCACTTAAAAATATCATAATCTAATATTATTAATATTTTAATAATATTTAAATCATTTACTAAACTTATAAACAATTTATTATAATTGTTTACACAATACCAAATAATGTATTAAATCAATCTAAAATGCCATAAACATCACAATACTTCACACCCGACCCAAAACTTCATCAAAATCTTTATAAACCATGCTCAAGGGTCTCAAGTCATAAAATCGTATTTTTCATATTTTTGGACATCATATATTTAATTAAATCCATTTATCCATTTCTCATCATTTAGATGAAAAATATCAAATTAGTTCCAAAAATATTTCTTTTCTGGGATTTGACATAATATAGTTCCATATTGAACATATATTTTTCCCGGAATTTTTAAAATAGATTTACTATATTTAAATAGTCCATAATAGCCAAATCTTCTCCGATTTTTCATAAATTGCGATTAGCTCCAACAATTCTGAAATTTTTACAGTATGCTCCTACTATACCCATGTACTTCCAGTAAAAATTTTGTAATTTTTGGACTTATACACACAGAGTTATTCGGGTGGTTTCTCAAAAATAGTCCTCCACCGTAAAATCCATAACTCTCAAACCGTATGGCCAAAAATTCCCAAATTTTTACACAACCTGCATAACAACTGATATTATATCTCCAAATTTTTCCAGAATTTTTCAAGCATAAAAACTGGACGAAATTGCCCTCGTTTTTGACTGGTCCAAAACAGTCCTGTTTTCTTCAAAAATTCGGGACTGTTTTGGCTTTCACAGCCAATACTCCATGAAAACTCAACATTTTTGAGTCCTACCACTTGGGTTAACTAGTAAACACATATATCTAGCACCCCCCTTTGACGGATCGCAAAAAGGAGCTATAGATTTAAAACGGTGAAATTTCAAACTATATAGAAATATCGATTTCCAAAACTTGAAAATTTATTTTTCTTTTCCTTTTGGGTTCCACCAAATCAACACCCAAATTGGGTAAATCCATACTTGAAATCATATAAATCACATAGATTATAGGGGTTTAAGCTTCAAAATCAAAACCCCATTTTCATCAAATCACCAAAAATAAAGAAAGAAAGAAAAGTTTAGGAAAGAAAAAAAAAAAATTTATACCTTCCTTCTTCTTCCTTCTTCCTCCTTCCATGGATGGTCTTCCCTCTCCTTCAAGGGCTGCCGACCTTCTCCTCTTTCTCTCCCTCACGGCTTCTCTCTTTCTCTCTCTTCCTTCTCTTCTTTTTCTTTTTCTTTTTCTCCCCCTTTCTTCTTTCCTTCTTATCCTATGATTGCCGATTTTTTTTTTCTTCTACCTTAATTCGGCTATTTGGCCTTTGTATTGCCACATATTGCTATTATTATTATATTACTTTATTGAATGCCCAAACATGTCCTCATCACTAATTGATTTAAAAAAATAAATTGGGTCACTTTCTTAATCTTTTGGGCTTTCAATTAATCTTTTGAACTTCTATATTAATTACTTGGGCCATGTAAAATTAACATAGTCCAATTCTTTTTATCTTATCTCACCCTAAATATTTAATTAGGGTATCCATTCCAAATATATAGAATTTAAATCTTCACTTTAGTACATTAAATTCTATAACCCAATTAAACTTGTTTTAATTAAGTTATAAAATTAATAACTTGAGATAATTAAAATATATCTCTTAACTTAATATTATTTTTAATATTATTACTCTTCCACAAGTGAGCCTAGTTTGGGCCCTTAATTAATCTCATTGAGCTAACAAATTTAATTGTTTTACTTACTAACAAAACTAACTTGGGCTTTCAATCCCTAATTAAATTGGGTCAATATAATACTTATCACATACATAATATATTGGGCTAGATTAAATAATTTAATCACCCTTAGTCACTTTATCTACAAGTCTCATGCTTAATAATTAATTGGACTTGTTTAAATAATATAACTTCCTTAGTCCATTAAATTTAATTCTCTTGGACTCTAAATAAATTATTGGGCTATGATATTATTATAGTCCATTACTTTTAATACTATCTTACTCTAATTATTTAATTAGGGTTTTTATTTCTCACTCTAGAAAATAAATTCTTTACTCATGCATTTTTAATTTCATAACCCAATTAGAGTTGGTTATAAAACTAATTATTTGAGATATATAAAATAAATCTCTTAGAACTAGTATATATTATAAATACTAGTATTCTCCCATCTCATAACCCTTAAGTTATTTAATTCTTCATTCCTAATATATAATTAGGATCATGCTAATTTCTTTTATTTGCCATCACATAATATTCGTATTCACTTACTCACATAATCATTAAATAAATTATGTCATGCTCCACAATTCTCTTAGATTAGGTCACTAGTATATATTTAATTACAATGACCACCAAATAACAATAACCATTTAGGTTATTTAATTCTCATACATAATTTAAATAACTTATTCAAGTTATACAATTCATATTGTATACTTAAATTTAATTTCCTCCTCCTCTCCATAAATTGTTTTCAAACAATTTATTTATATACTAAATATATAATTTAATATATTCAATCATTTATTCAAATATGAATTTAATTTACTAACTACTTGATACCAATATACATATTTACATATTGGATCTCCTCTCATATTTTTACTTTACACCATTTGGTATAATATTAAATATTATACCATTATCCATATAACATAATTCACTTCTCACACTAATTTTGACTTTTCTTCATAAAAGTCAACTGTTGACTTTGACCAAAAATCAACTTTTACACATTTTGTGTTTACTGCCCATTTTGACTAATCTTGACGTTCCGGACGCAACCGAGCAGTCCATGCTTCAAAATTCTATCTCTAACTCAAATTTTAAGTTTTAAATTACTCCCTTCTTATTGTTAATCGTATTAACTAACGACTTTATACTTATTCAAATTCTTATTTGCCAATCAAGGCCAACGTTCAAGCTATGTTAATTACTAACATAGTTTTATCTTGATCCTTATATGATTAACTTAATTCATCATTCCTCTTGCTAGAATATATATAGCACCTTACTAAGTATAAATATTTCTATACATATACTCATCTTCCTTTAACCTCACAACATCTCTTCATGTGAAATCTTATCTCCTTAATAAAATTTCCATATGTACTTATATAACATTTCCTAGACTATTCAGTTCACACCGAATTTACAGGTATCGTAATACCTTATTCTCGATATTCCTTCAAGTACATATTAATTCATTTCTAGGGTTTTGAAATTTTGTAACCCATATTTCTTTATTCTCATTCAATTAAGAAACCATATAGGTTCTTCTTAAAAATTTTAAAATCTTTAAAATTTCTTCACAGAAACGGCAATTCCATACACTTATTTTTTGTCTAGGTTAATGTTATAACCTTTAATCCATCATTTTAGGATTTTAATAATTATCTAAATTCTCGGGTTGTCACAAGTACAGTCAATAACTATTTTAGAAATTTAAATATTTGGAAAATGCTCTAGGAAACCTTCGTATATGGGAGGCCATGCATCTAAGTTATGATAGATATCATATGACTCGAGAATTATCCATGCACTATGGGCCAAGGATATTCATTAGCATCACGACCACGCATTATTCATGCACTACGGGCCAAGGATATTTGTGTTTTCACCAGTGGTCATGATTATACCGAATAATCCCTAGTCATAAGTATACCAACTGTGACGCCCCCAGAATAGGTATACAACACCCATTCTGAGTCACCAAATACATGGTACAGAAAGCAAACTACAACTTCAATAATACAATTGTCGTGCAAAATACGACAACACATACTGTGAGTTTAAATACAAATATTGTCTTCTAGACAATATCCACACTCAAATAAATCCTCATTACAATTATTCAAACACTATTTTACAGAAATAGTGAGGACTGCTAATACATCTTTCTAGAACCATCACTCCATACCCCGACTAGATCCTGCTATGTTCTCACCTCCTGAGAAGAAAAATGGAACAAAAAGGAAAAGGGTGAGCTCAACTAGCCCAGTAAAGAATATTATGACTAAGATAATATACAACAAATTATCGTTAGTCTTCAACAGGGAAAAATCTGATAAAATATAATCGACAACAAGTTTTAGATCAACAACTGCAGCGGAAACAACAAACCATTAGAAGAGTCAAGTAGAGAAAGAATTCTACTATCTTCTAAGATTTAAAAGTCCATCATCAATATTTTATCCCTGTAACATCAATTAATAATCATCTTTAACCAAATATTCATCTTTGCACTACAGGCCAAAGATATTCATTTGTATCATCAGTCGGTCATGTTCATCTCAACACCTGTTCATCTTTGCACTACAGGCCAAAGATATTCATCAAGTAATTATACATCTTTGCACTACAGGCCAAAGATATTCAGTAATATCATCATTTAGGACTGAGGATGATGAAAAATATCTTAAAGAGAACGAATCCAATGAGACAGAAGGACAAATAGTAGGGATTCGTATAACAGTTTATCCAAGATCAATAATACTTCATAATAATCAATTGTGAAGCAGAATTCAAAAATAAAGATCAAAACATGGATACAATCAAAGATAGTAACCATAATAGACATCTTGGACAAAAAGGAAAAATTTTATTTTTCGGTGAATAGTGCCGTATTCGTGAATAGTGCCGTATACGTGAATAGTGCCGTATACGTGAATAGTAACCCCCGACACAAAAAGTTCCAAATTTGATAAAAACTCATATCAATATTTCAGCATAATGATATTGAAGAAAATAATATCATTAAGAAGAAAATAATATCCCTTACCTCAAAATATCAGTACTTCTGGTCGGAATACCGGTATAAGGCTGAAAGAAACTTGCTCTGATGAATAGAAACTCTCAAAGTATCTAAATACTCACAAAATACACTCAATAATCTAGAGAGAGAAAGAGAGAAAACTTGTTTCTGGTGTAATTTTCAATTCTAACTTAGCCCTCTATTTATAGGAAAATTTTGGTAGGTTTGACCTGCAACCTGATGGCTTTACCTGCTACTATTCCCACCTACCACATTTGAAATATAATTCAGCACATTTCTTCACCAACCACAAGTGGGGCCCACCAATTCTAGAATTTTCCATCAAAATGATAAACTCCGAAAATTCAACAATTTCTGAACCAGTCATCTTGTAAAATTCATAATAAATCATACGTTCATTTTTAACGGTTCAAAATTTGTGGACATATACTCAACTTATATATGTATAACATATCCAAAAATTACCACGATCCAACGGTCGGATTAAAAATTATAACCCCCGCAAAATATCTCAAAAACCCTGATTTTTAATACCTCCATTCCGACAAAAATATGATAAAAACCTCAACATTAACTCCTTCATTTTTAACCACAAAAATATATCCCTCATTTATATCCACATAAAATAAATATTTCCTTATCATATGAATCAATAATTAATTATTCACAAATAATATTACAGAATCACATTTATGACAACCAGGCCGTTCCCAGGAAAGAGGGGGCTTTCCAATAAGGATTTCTCCTTACTGGCGCGCAATTAGATGACCAAACCTCTCCTTAGACAGAACTTTCTAGACATTGCCAATAATGTTATCTAATAATATTATTCAAATAATATGAATTATTGATCTGATAAATGAAAATACTGTGCAGCAACAATTATTGAAACAACAATAATATAAAATATCAACGCAGCAATTATTGAATCAATAAAATAAAATATTGAACAATAATACTGTAACAATTATTGAGTAGTGCCTTCTTACGTACGAATCAATAATCAATATACTGTGCAATCCGTGTGCTACTATGCATACGCGTTATTACTGTATTTTTAACCACCGGGTATTCCAACAGTATTAACGGTAACAACTACGCCGTTATTTATAAACAACTTATACTTGTCGTTTTCTTCATCCAATCGCTTTCCGTTATGGGGCCCACACAAGGCTGCGTCGTCGTACGAATATTCCCCGACAGCAAGAATATTCCACGACCAACCGAATATTCACCGACCAAAAATAAATATTTTATAACCACTTGCTTATTTTGCAAAATTTGCACATTTCACCCATAACCAAAGTATTATATCAAATTAACCCCTTATTATTCACAATAATATTTAGAGAAAATTTGATTTTATTCATTAATAAGTTGGGGTCTTACAACCTCCCCTCCTTATGAAATTTCGTCCTCGAAATTGACGTACGTACCTGATGTTTCAAAAAGGTGAGGATACCTCGCTTTCATTTCTGATTCCAACTCCCAGGTCATTTCTTCAATAGCATGGTTTCTCCACAAAACCTTAACTTGTGGTATAACCTTCGTGCGTAGGACATGCTCTTTCCTATCCAAGATCTTAACAGGTACCTCCTCGTACGTTAAATCTTCAGCTATCTCGTCTGGTTCTAACTCAATAATGTGGTTCGGGTCTTTAACATATTTACGAAGCATAGATATGTGAAAAACATTATGAACACGAGACATGCTTGGAGGTAATGCGAGTCTATATGCCACATTTCCTATTCGCTCAAGAATCTCAAATGGACCAACAAATCTTGGATTGAGCTTTCCTCTCTTCCCAAATCTTGTAACTCCCTTCCATGGTGCAACACGTAACAATACATGATCCCCAATATTAAATTCCACGTCCTTCCGATGAAGATCCGCATAACTCTTTTGTCGATCCTGTGCCGTTTGTATACGTTGTCGAATCGTTTGGATCTTCTCTGTAGTAATGCGTACCAATTCTGGTCCCAACAATGTTGCTTCACCCACCTCGTCCCAGCATACTGGAGAACGACATTTTCTTCCATACAACGCCTCAAATGGAGCCATACCTATGCTCGCCTGATAACTGTTGTTGTAGGAGAATTCCACCAATGGTAGGTACTTATCCCAACTCCCTTTGAGATCTAAGACACAAAGTCTTAATAGATCTTCAAGAGTTTGAATAGTCCTCTCTGATTGTCCGTCCGTTTGAGGATGGTATGCTGAACTGAATCGTAAATCCGTGCCCATAGCTTTCTGCAAGCTAACCCAAAATCGTGAAGTGAATCTTGGGTCACGATCCGAAACTATGGATACTGGCATGCCATGCAATCTCACAATCTCGTTCACGTACATACTAGCAAGACGTTCAAGGGAATAAGTCTCACGTATCGGCAAGAAATGAGCGGACTTGGTTAATCTATCAACAATAACCCAAATCGCATCTATGCCTTGAGAAACCTTGGGAAGACCTGTAACAAAATCCATAGTAATGTGTTCCCACTTCCATTTCGGGATCTCAAGTGGTTGCAATGGACCCTTTGGTACTTGATGCTCCGCCTTTACACGTTGACAAGTTAAACACCTCGAGATAAACTCCGCGATCTCTCTTTTCATATTGCTCCACCAAAATGTATGTCGAAGATCGTGATACATTTTGGTACTCCCAGGATGGATTGCAAACGGTGTGTTGTGTGCCTCCATCATTATTCTATGCTTCAAGTCAAAATCGTTAGGAACACAAAGTCTGGAGTTGACTCGAAGTATTCCTTCTTCATCGATTCTTGCTTCTGGAATAGCACCTTCTTGCACTTTCTTCTTCATACGCATCAGCTCTATATCCGTAGCTTGAGCAGCTTTAACTTTATCGATTAAAGTCGGTTCTACTCGTATATTTGATATCATCATGTGGGTACTTGGAGCCTTCATCTCTATCTCCATCCTTTGCAAGTCATACAAAATGGGCCTTTGTGTTAAAAACATTGCACTCGTACCCGCATATGATCTTCTACTCAATGCGTCAGCTACTACGTTTGCTTTTCCAGGATGGTATTGGATGGTATGATCGTAATCTTTCAACAGCTCAAGCCAACGTCGTTGCCGCATGTTGAGTTCCTTTTGGGTGAAGAAATATTTGAGGCTTTTATGATCTGTATAGATCTCCACTTTCTCCCCATACAGGTAGTGTCTCCAGATCTTCAACGCAAAAACGACTGCTGCCAACTCCAAATCATGAGTAGGATAATTCCTCTCATATTCTTTGAGTTGTCGTGAGGCATAGGCTATGACTTTCCCATGTTGCATGAGAACACATCCTAACCCTTTGCCTGAAGCATCGCTGTAGATAACAAATCCATCCGAACCAGATGGTATTGTCAAAACAGGTGCCGAAATGAGTCTCCTCTTGAGTTCTTGGAAACTCTTCTCGCATTCCTCACTCCATACGAATTTTGTATCTTTCCGAGTCAGCTGAGTTAACGGAGTAGCGATTCGAGAAAATCCTTCCACAAATCTCCGATAATAACCAGCTAAGCCCAGAAAGCTACGTACTTCGGTTACCGACTTCGGTTGCTCCCAACTTTGTATGGCTTCAATCTTCGCCGGGTCGACAGATACTCCATGTTTTGACACCACGTGCCCAAGGAATGCTACTTCCTCAAGCCAGAACTCGCATTTCTTCAGTTTGGCATATAGCTTGTTTTCACGAAGCCTTTGCAGTACCAGCTTCAAATGGCGCTCATGATCTTCACGGCTTTTGGAATAGATGAGGATGTCATCAATAAAGACAACAACGAACTGATCCAAATATTCTTTGAATACACGGTTCATCATATCCATGAAGGCAGCAGGAGCATTAGTCAATCCAAAAGACATTACTAAGAATTCATAATGCCCGTACCGAGTTCTGAAGGCAGTCTTTGGAATATCCTCAGTTTTAATCTTCAGCTGATGATATCCAGAACGAAGATCGATCTTTGAAAAGAATTGTGCTCCTTGCAACTGGTCAAACAGGTCATCAATGCGAGGTAGCGGATACCTATTCTTGATGGTGACATGGTTCAATTCTCGATAGTCAATACAAAGTCGCATACTCCCGTCTTTCTTCTTTACGAATAAAACAGGAGCACCCCAAGGAGACGTACTAGGACGAATAAAACCGATGTCCAACAACTCCTGTAGTTGGACTTTTAACTCCTGAAGTTCAATAGGAGCCATTCGATATGGGGTTTTAGAAATGGGCTTTGTACCGGGTTCAAGGTCAATAAAGAATTCAATTTCTCGTTCCGGGGGTAGACCGGGAAGTTCTTCAGGAAATACATCGGAAAATTCTCTAACAATAGAAATATTATTCAAATCTGACTTGTCTTTGTTCAAATCCATAACATGGGCTAAGAAAGCTTGACATCCGTTTTTCAATAAACGAATAGCTTTGTGGCTTGATATGACAGTGACTGATTTTAGTGGTTTAGTAGTTTGAATTCGTATGACAGGTTGGTTAGGAATATGAAAACTAACAACCTTACGAAAACAATCAATTTTAGCATGATGAGTGGTTAACCAATCAATTCCTAAAATCACATCAAAAGCAAGTATCTTTAAAGAGATAAGATCAACAGGTAATGTGATAGTGCCAACTTGGATCATGCAAGATTTATAAACTGTAGATGTAACGAAGGTTTCACCCAACGGAGTTTCAACAGATAAGTTAAAGTCCAATTTCTCCGGAGTCAAGTTTAAACGTTGAGCACAAGCAGGAGAGATAAAAGAATGGGTAGAACCGGTATCTAGTAAAGTATAAACTTCGCAAGAATTCAAGATTAGCTTACCCGTGATCACCTCGTTCGGGTTTCTCACGTTTTGGCCAGTTACGACAAACGCTCTTCCAGGAACCGCTGATTTCGCCTTATCCGGGACAGCCCTTGGAATCACCACTCCCGCTGAACTTGGTTTCGCTATAGTACAATCTCGAGCGATGTGGCCTTCCTTCCCACAGTTGTAACACACCTTGGATTGTTGTGGACAGTTTGGGCTGATATGTCCCTCTTTCCCGCATTTGTAACATCTAACTGGCGGTCGTTCTCCTCCCCTAAAATTTGTTGTTGGTGCTGGTGCTGGTGCTGATGTCTTCCCGTCATTGTTGAATCTCCTCTTTCTGAAATTTCCACTTGACTCACCTCTCCTATTATCATGGCCACGATGACCACCGAGTGGTTACCGCCTTTGTTCGTATTTTTCCCTCCTCGTTGGTTATCATCGCTCTGATGATTGCTGTCACCGGTATGACCCTGGTTGTGGTCCCTCGGTTGAGTATACTCATTATCTCTCTCTAATAATTGGGCCCTGTTGACAACGTCTGAATACAGAGAAAATTTATGAGAGATAAGGTATTGACGAATCTCAGGTTTTAAACCTCTCAGAAACATCCGCGTCATTCGTTCCTCATTTTCGACCAAATGAGGTGCAAACCTGGATAACTCTGCAAACTTCGCCTCGTACTGGGACACCGTCATGTTGTTTTGTTCCAGTCTAATAAACTCAACCTCCTTCATATGACGAATACTTTCAGGAAAGTACTTGTCATTGAACAGTTTTTGAAATGTTTCCCAGGACATGTTGAGTGCGTCAGGCTGGGTACGCTTCACAGACTCCCACCAGTAGTCTGCCTCACCGCGGAACATAAATGTGGCGAATGGAACCTTCTGTTCCTCCGTGCATCCCAAGACATCAAATATCTTGGTAATTTGCTTGACCCACGTTTCCGCCATGATCGGATCCGGCTTTCCCTTAAATTCTGGTGGTCCCAATTCTTTGAACTGCTTAGCTGTGACAAACCGCGCGTTGTTATCATTTCCACCCGTATTCTGCACACGAGTCTCCCTCGTCTGATTTTGCATGAACTGCAAAAAGCTCCTAAACATTCCATCATTCATCGTTTGCTCGGTAACGTTGTTTACAGGAGGAATATTGCCTTCCTGTTGCACGTTCCCCTGGGTAGTGATCAAAGGTGTCTCCACGGTCTGATTTACTCCATTATTAACGTTCTCAGCTGCCATTCTTAAATACTGCCATAAAACAAGGGTTAATAGTCATGTCATATATTATCCCTATACTCTGACCGACCAAATAAACACCAAATAAACTTAGTCAGGTCATACTAGCGAAGGAATTCCCCGTCTCTCCCCTCCTAGTTCTTGTCTCACATCTCAGCCAGGGATCATATCCCTAAGCTCTGATACCAACTGTGACGCCCCCAGAATAGGTATACAACACCCATTCTGAGTCGCCAAATACATGGTACAGAAAGCAAACTACAACTTCAATAATACAATTGTCGTGCAAAATACGACAACACATACTGTGAGTTTAAATACAAATATTGTCTTCTAGACAATATCCACACTCAAATAAATCCTCATTACAATTATTCAAACACTATTTTACAGAAATAGTGAGGACTGCTAATACATCTTTCTAGAACCATCACTCCATACCCCGACTAGATCCTGCTATGTTCTCACCTCCTGAGAAGAAAAATGGAACAAAAAGGAAAAGGGTGAGCTCAACTAGCCCAGTAAAGAATATTATGACTAAGATAATATACAACAAATTATCGTTAGTCTTCAACAGGGAAAAATCTGATAAAATATAATCGACAACAAGTTTTAGATCAACAACTGCAGCGGAAACAACAAACCATTAGAAGAGTCAAGTAGAGAAAGAATTCTACTATCTTCTAAGATTTAAAAGTCCATCATCAATATTTTATCCCTGTAACATCAATTAATAATCATCTTTAACCAAATATTCATCTTTGCACTACAGGCCAAAGATATTCATTTGTATCATCAGTCGGTCATGTTCATCTCAACACCTGTTCATCTTTGCACTACAGGCCAAAGATATTCATCAAGTAATTATACATCTTTGCACTACAGGCCAAAGATATTCAGTAATATCATCATTTAGGACTGAGGATGATGAAAAATATCTTAAAGAGAACGAATCCAATGAGACAGAAGGACAAATAGTAGGGATTCGTATAACAGTTTATCCAAGATCAATAATACTTCATAATAATCAATTGTGAAGCAGAATTCAAAAATAAAGATCAAAACATGGATACAATCAAAGATAGTAACCATAATAGACATCTTGGACAAAAAGGAAAAATTTTATTTTTCGGTGAATAGTGCCGTATTCGTGAATAGTGCCGTATACGTGAATAGTGCCGTATACGTGAATAGTAACCCCCGACACAAAAAGTTCCAAATTTGATAAAAACTCATATCAATATTTCAGCATAATGATATTGAAGAAAATAATATCATTAAGAAGAAAATAATATCCCTTACCTCAAAATATCAGTACTTCTGGTCGGAATACCGGTATAAGGCTGAAAGAAACTTGCTCTGATGAATAGAAACTCTCAAAGTATCTAAATACTCACAAAATACACTCAATAATCTAGAGAGAGAAAGAGAGAAAACTTGTTTCTGGTGTAATTTTCAATTCTAACTTAGCCCTCTATTTATAGGAAAATTTTGGTAGGTTTGACCTGCAACCTGATGGCTTTACCTGCTACTATTCCCACCTACCACATTTGAAATATAATTCAGCACATTTCTTCACCAACCACAAGTGGGGCCCACCAATTCTAGAATTTTCCATCAAAATGATAAACTCCGAAAATTCAACAATTTCTGAACCAGTCATCTTGTAAAATTCATAATAAATCATACGTTCATTTTTAACGGTTCAAAATTTGTGGACATATACTCAACTTATATATGTATAACATATCCAAAAATTACCACGATCCAACGGTCGGATTAAAAATTATAACCCCCGCAAAATATCTCAAAAACCCTGATTTTTAATACCTCCATTCCGACAAAAATATGGATAAAAACCTCAACATTAACTCCTTCATTTTTAACCACAAAAATATATCCCTCATTTATATCCACATAAAATAAATATTTCCTTATCATATGAATCAATAATTAATTATTCACAAATAATATTACAGAATCACATTTATGACAACCAGGCCGTTCCCAGGAAAGAGGGGGCTTTCCAATAAGGATTTCTCCTTACTGGCGCGCAATTAGATGACCAAACCTCTCCTTAGACAGAACTTTCTAGACATTGCCAATAATGTTATCTAATAATATTATTCAAATAATATGAATTATTGATCTGATAAATGAAAATACTGTGCAGCAACAATTATTGAAACAACAATAATATAAAATATCAATGCAGCAATTATTGAATCAATAAAATAAAATATTGAACAATAATCACTGTAACAATTATTGAGTAGTGCCTTCTTACGTACGAATCAATAATTCAACTATACTGTGCAATCCGTGTGCTACTATGCATCCACGCGTTATTACTGTATTTTTAACCACCGGGTATTTAAACAGTGTTAACGGTAACAACTACGCCATTATTAATAAACAACTTATACTTGTCGTTTTCTTCATCCAATCGCTTTCCGTTATGGGGCCCACACAAGGCTGCGTCGTCGTACGAATATTCCCCGACAGCAAGAATATTCCACGACCAACCGAATATTCACCGACCAAAAATAAATATTTTATAACCACTTGCTTATTTTGCAAAATTTGCACATTTCACCCATAACCAAAGTATTATATCAAATTAACCCCCTTATTATTCACAATAATATTTAGAGAAAATTTGATTTTATTCATTAATAAGTTGGGGTCTTACACCAACAACTGTCCATCAATGCACTACTGGCCAATGACGACTTTTATCACATCATTTGTACATTAGGGTCATGATTATATTGAATAATCCCTAGTCATAATCATACCAATCAACAATCCATCTATGCACGTAAGCCGCAGATGACTTTCATTACAATATAAGCATAAGGATGATGACAATGATACAAGCATTATTCAAATGAAATCAAGGATAAATATTAAACACTTTAAATTTATCTAGAGTTTAAAATATCCAAATTATCAACATGATGCTGCTTTGTGGAGTAAAATCCAAGGATAATATTCATGTATCAAAAATAATTTGAACATAAAAGAAATATATTTTTTAGGTGAATAGTACCCCGTGAATAGTATCCTGTGAATAGTACTTCGGGAATAGTACCTCGTGAATTGTACCCCGACATGAAAAGTGCCCCAAATACCCGAGTGAATAATATTCGAGTGAATAGTAATCAGGTGAATAGTAACTCGTGAATAGTACTCCAGCACGAAAAGTGCCCCAAATACTCTAGTAAATAGTAACTGGGTGAATAGTAACTGGGTGAATAGTAACCCGTAAATAGTAACTCATGAATAGTAACTCGTGAATAGTATTCCGACATGAAAAGATCAATAATTATTAAGAAAGCTCAGAATAATATTTCCATAAAAATATACTATATGAAGCGCTAATATCAAGGATATTCTACTAATTTCACGGAGTATAGAAGCAATACTTCAACAAAATGAGTGTAGAAGTAGGAATACGAAACGAAATAATATTATTCACATATTATAGAGTATAGAAGAAAATATTATTTCCTACGAATGCTAAACAAAAATAATATCCCTTACGAATACGAAAGAAATAATATTTCTTACCTCAGAAGAAGACTGGATACTGGAATAGTGAAGTAGCAAACTTCGCTTCTTCTTTCTGTCTATAGCTTCTCTCTCTATAATTGCTCTTGTGAGACTTAGTGAATTGGTGAGAATGAAAGAAGAATGAGCTTCTATTTATAAGAAAATATAGTTTTGATAATTACACGTTTTGGGGCTCGAAATATTACAGTATAATACCTTCATCTTTTCTTCCATTTTTAATTTAGTCCTGCAAGTATTATCAAACTTACACCACCTCCGCTAATAGTATATCATGTGAATCAATAGTACAATCATGTGACTCAATAGTTCTATACATGTGAAAAAATAATTATAGTATAGTACCTTCATCTAAACCTCTATTTTTAATTTAGTCATGCAAGTATTATCAATCTTGCACCACCTCCCCTAATAGTACATGCATGTGAATCAATAGTACATACATATGAACAAATAGCTATAAGCATGTGAATTAATAGCAATTAATTGCTCATTTATCCGATTAATTATCCGATTAGTCAATATAACCTCCAGACATCCATTATTATCGAAATATATGTCGATTTCCACTAACACTAATAATCCCAACACAATAGAAATATCAATTTCATCTTTAATCAATACGAACTTATTCATCATTAATATTATAACTCACAGTATTTAACAACCAGATCATTCCTAGGAAAGAGGGGGCTTTCCGATAAGAACTTTTCCATATTAGCGCGCAATTAGGTAACTAAACCTCCTCGACAGAACTTTCTAGACATTGTCAATATTGTAAATAATAATATGAATAACTTTATCGTCTCAATTATTGATTTACTAATAATAATTATTATGCAAATGATACTGTGACAATAATTGAATCAATAATATGAGAGATATGATGCAGCAATTACTATAACAATAATTGAGTATAACTGAGTGACTTCTAACGTAAGTATCAATAATCAATACCATGTGCTACTATACAACCATGTGTATTACTGTACTTTTACTACCGGGTAGTTCAACAGTTTAACGGTAAAACTTTTGTCGTTATTTTTATAAAAAGATATTTCTGTCGTTTTCTAACTACGACAATACTTTATTTGTGGGGTCCACCAATGATTATGTCGTCGTACGAATATTCCCTGTTAAAATGAATATTCCTCGACCAATCGAATATTCCCCGACACAACGATTATTTTATATCAACTTGCTTACTTTGTAAAATTTTCACATATCACCATTAACTTTAACCCTTTCTCAATTTAACCATTTATTAAATAAAATAATAAGTATAAGAAAATTGAATACTTTTATTTCATAAAATTCGGGATCTCACATAAAGGCTATGAGCACCAATCCTGACAGAACACAAGATGGGCTGATCCTAATGGAGGGAATGACAGAGGAGACAAAGGGAATCCCCAAAGGATACTCCTCCGCCAACATCAAACATCATGTGGTCCAAAGATAGCAACCATGTTCCTGATTTTATAACTTTGGATAATGCGGAGGAGATACTAATCCTTTCCAAAGAAGAAAAAGCCAAAAAGGAAAGTTCCTTGGGAGAAATGCAACAATAGTTTGAGGGAGATTTCATGGTTGAATCATCTCAAACCATGAAAAAAGTGAAGGAACAGATGAAAAAAAAGGTTGTGAGATTGTCGTGGAAGCCAACCCATTGAAGAATCCAGAGTTCATCCCTTTTTCCGAGGGGTCCAATTCAAGCGTCCCTGAGGAATGTACTGAATTAGGAAGGGATCAAGTTATGTCCATTCAAAACCAAGAGGTAACCTCTATCATGAGCCTTGAACGTAACATAACCACTGACAACTGGACTATCAAGCCTCAACTAGCCAAGAAGATGTAGATTCAGAGGATACAGTTGTGAGTTCCAGGAGATGTTGGGACGATATCACTTTCTTCGCAGTATGCCTTTTATTTTCCATGCATGTAAATATCCAGAAAAACAAAAACAACGAAAAACAAAAACAAAAACAAAAACAAAAGAGAAAAAAGAAAAAGAAAGAAAAAAGAAAAAAACAACAAAAACAAAAACAAAAACATCTCTACACCCTTCTCACCAGTTACAACTTTGAACCTTTTCATGCTTAGTTGGAACTTCGCCTACCTGATCTCCCTCATCAATGGGAGTACGTAGGACGCCATGTACGGTTCGGTCTAACCACTACAAAAATCAAAAAACCCCTTCAACCAAGCTCAAACTCTAATAAATATTTTCAGCCTTTAAAGCCAATGCTTGAATTACGAAAGACCTGATCTCCCCTCATCAATGGGAGTATGTAGGCAACCATTTATGGTGCAGTCAAACTAAACAAAAACCCAAAAATCCAAATAAACACTTTTCAAGCCGTTTATCTCATTAAACGGAACTAGGCAGACCTGATCTACCACACACACAGGAATACGTAGGCAGCCATTAGTGGTGCGATCGAACCCTCAAAAAAAATATCCAAACCCAAACATCAATCCTTAGACACCAAAGAAAAATCCTCCAAGTCAGAGACTCATGTTGAGAAAACCCAACAACACTTCAATGCCATTCCATTAAATCTGGCACAAATCCCAGAAAGGAAGGAACAACGATACACTAAGACAACCAGCAGTGAAGACCTTCAAAGAGCTGACACCCTCAATCACAAGTCTTCATCAAATCAGAAGAAAACCATCAACGCCAATTACGAGAACAAGTCAGGAACAATGATTGAGGGCATCAAAGCCCAAATCCACTACCTGTTCACCATCTGGTACAGAGGTAAAAGCCTCTCGTGATCTCAGCATCTTATCAGCCCATCTATCAAAGCAACTACCCCAGACCACAAACCAGGCTACGGCAATTTCAAAATTGGCGACAACCGAATATTGGGTCCCTTACAATAAGATTGGGAAAATCTCAGAAATAGCGACAACTCAACACTAGGGCATTTATCAATCAGGAAAATGCACCAATCATCACCATCAGCATGGTACATCATCATTAGAGCTTCCCTCACATCATCTCACTGGCGATTCGATATGATCATTTGGTCTTTTCCAATCATATTATTCTCAAAATGAATAATCCACATGTGACGATATTACTCACTCGCGACTTGGTCAACAAAGAGAGTTTCTCATATAAATCCCCTGTAATAACATGCAAAAAGACTGGGGCATTTTTTTGATTCTAGGAATGGTAAGGAGTTTAAGGCGAGATCAAGCCTCTCATCAAAAGAAAGGGGAGAACTCCTGAAAAAATCATGGCAACATTAGTTTGCCCCTACAAAAGAAGGGGAAAATCTCAAGAAAGTCCTTAATTCAAAAGCAGAAGCCTAATGACAAAAGGTCTAGCGAATGAAATCCTCATCATCAAATGTGCCAACCGGCGTCGAGGTCTCTACATTGAAGTTCAAATCTGGGCAGCGAAAGAACGAGTTGTACCCCCCAAGGATGTCAGAGGAATTCAGGTCATCAATTCAGCCGGGTTGTGAATCAAGCGCTCAAGGAAATGGGGCACAAGCACCCAACAGCAAAAAGAAACTCCAAATCACCTCAAAAAAAGTGACGTAAAATTTTACTCCGGACAAGTTAAAATATGCATCAACCTAGGATAATAGACTCTTAAGGATGAATCTAGATCATCACATCATGCATGATCTGCACATGTGCAAATGCGCTACATCAACGTACATCTCTATCAAGGTTTAGCATGCATCTCTAATAGATTTAAATATGCGTGCAAGTTAAATGCCTAGATTAGAGAAAAATTTTGTCATAGACATTTAGTGGTTGTCATCGATCCAGCGTAACATCAGGCAGAGTATGGTGAAGTAGACCTTGGAATATTACTTTAGCGAAGGTATCGAAAGATCTGGTATTCTAAAACATTGGCATCAATTTAACATAACATCAAGACAGTGTAGGGATACCACCGTTTGAGTGGGAACCGAAACAGTTTGCCGATGTAAGCGTAGTCAACTACCAGCAGGGTAGGCACCATTGTCAAACTACCATCAGGGTAGGCACCGTTGTTAACTACCAGCGTATGCATCGGAAAGGTCTGGTGATTTCAGAACGTTAACCCCAGTAGAGATGTAGAAAATATCTCAACTTATCTTCATCAAATAATCATCGGCGACACTGATAAAAAGTCAAACCATTGGAGTCAACACCAGCATAGGCATCAACAATGATATGTAAAGGTAAAGCGAGTTGCGAAAATATTTTAACATTCATCATAACATTCATTACATTACGATTTATGAATATGCACAATGCGATGTGCGAGTTGCAAAGTGCGATTGGCCAAATGCTAAAAGCGAAATACGAAGTGAGAAATACGATGTGCGATTTGTGAACTGCGATTTACGAAAACATTTTAACATACATCATAAACATTCATTACATTGTGATTTGCATCATTAGAAATACCTTGTCATATTTCAAGTGTCTAGTAATCTTTATCATGTTCATTCCATTGCATTACATGAACATGATTAAGAGGGGCATCTATAGACACTCAAAATTTTGTTTTTTTATTACTAACTATGCAGGAGGATAAAAATGACTTTTTCATACTCCAGAGAAAACCTTGGAGGACCACAACATCAAGTCCAACCCCAGAAATATCCTCGAGAGATCCAGTTTCCAACTCCAGAGATAACCCCGAGAAATCAATTTCCAACCCTGGGAAAATCAGTTCTAACCCCGGAGATAACCTCGAGGGATCAAGTTCATAGCCTGAAGATAATCCCAGGAGGTCAAGACAACCTCAAAGATAACCTGGAGGATGTTCAAAGTCAACAGTAGGCCAACCTGAGAGATAACCCTAAGAAAAGACTGCTACAACTATGTAAAAACTGGAGATAACCCCGGGAGGGGTAAAATAGTTATTTTGCCAACTCAACTTCAACTCAAATCAAATACACTCATTTCAACTCAAATTGGTTCAAAAGAAGTCCCACAAGAACCATATCTTAACTTCTGAGGGCAAACTACGCAAAACGGTTCAACGGACTGCCTTACGAAAACCCAAAAATGCCATTTCGGTTATGGACCCATCTTCTTGGATTCAAAAAGGGCAAATCCTATGTCATTGCATAGCCCTTGGAAAGAGATTTCTGGAATGGTATGGCACGCTTCCATCGGACTCCCGGATTGAAAGTTATGAAGGTTTAAGCGAACAACGCCTTATCTGAGTGCACGTACTTCGAGATGGCAGGATTCACATTGCCTGGGGCACCCCTGGTAGTCATAGGTACACCTACTGCTGCCACAGGTACACCTGCGGCTCCCCTCTCTATAAATAAAGGGCTTAGGGTGGCCATTTTGTCAGGAAAAAAAGGCGATGAAGCCCTGTCCAATTTGCTCTGTACACACTATAAATTGAGTGCTTTCTCATTTCAAACACTTGTGAGCTTATATTTGGCTACTTTTTTACCAGTGGGAGCCGAGTGTATATCCATTTAAAGCTATTGAAGTCTTCTTTGGCAGTCCATTGTAAGCATTTCTTACATCATTTAAAGCCTTTTCTACACTTCTTTCACACACTGTTATTCACGTTGAGAGTCATGTTGTGTGCATGTGCCCGGACTTCGGTCCGTGACTTTTTATTTCTTTTGTATATATATATATATATATATATATATATATATATATATATATATATATATATATATATATAGACATTATTGAGTTTGCCTCAATTGAGCCTGGATTTACATCTGAAGTGTTTATTGCTTTTATATATATGCTTATAAATAAACTGTTGTCGAACTCTATTTGATGAGCCTAGATTTACATCCGGAGCGTTTATTACTTATATATATATATATATAAACTGTTGTCGAGCTCTGTTCGATGAGCCTGGATTTTATCCGGAGCGTTTAATGCTTTTATATATATATATACTTATATATATTATTACCATCAAACTCTTTTTGACTGAGCCTGGATATAACATCCGATGCGTTTACCGCTTTTATATATATATTTACATTTCTGTCAGGCATGGAGTTCACTTCGTGGCCTTTTACTGCTTTCTATATATTTAGTCCCGCCTGAAGTTTACTTTGTGGTGGTTGATTGGTTTTTTCTGCTTCATTTACTTTTCAATCCCCCATGGAGGTGCTTCGTGGTTGTTGATTGTCTATATATATATATATATATATATATATATATATATATATATATATATATATATATTTACAACTTTTATATATATAACTGTTTATAGCTTTCATACAAATTGATACATCATGTGAGCCTAGGAATCATGTGATCACAGAATCAGCCTCCTAAATCTAGATTCGGTTCCCGTGATGGAAATTTTTTAGCTATACATGGCTTGTAAATTATTTACGGTGTTTGAATTTCCTTAGATGACTCTCATGCCCACATGGAGTTCGGCACCACTATGTATTTTATTTTCTCGAGGATGCCTTGCATCTCTAAAATAAAAGCAACCAAGCCGAACATTTAATAAAATGGAAGTATCAAAGGCCTCGATTACTATTGAGCATAAGGGTTTGAAAAACCTCTTTTTATAAAACGCCATTGCTATATCTTGTTAAAACTGAACATTTATACAAAATTCAAACCCTTTGTATATAGGTGCAAACGAGGCATAGCACTACTTCCAGATAATTGCACATTGACCCACACACACACGCATTCATATAATAGTTTAATTGAAAAGTGGTGATCAATGTGGTAACACGGATATCGGGGGGTGCCTTACACCTTCCCTCCACATAATCAAGTCCCTCGGACCCTAACGAATCTCGATTTCACAGACCAGTTAAATAGTGTCAGATCACTAGGTCGATGTGAAAATCTTTTCTCGGTTGAGTTGGTGCAACCATACAAAAATACCAATTGGCGACTCTTTCAAGTCCAATCGTCGACATATACATGTCGGACCTTTTCACAACTTATTTTTTCAAACAAATCTCACCTAACATGAGAACACTAAAAGACAAGAACAAAAAAGGACAAATAAAAATATCGACGTCGACATATATATATATATATATATATATATATATATATATATATTATAAGTTTTGTTTTTTATGTAAAATAGAATATATTATATTTTATTTGCATAGTACTGCATAGTGTGTGCATAGTGCTGCATAATGCTACATAGTGCAGCATAGTAAATCAGAAAAATTTTCAGATTGCGCCCGTGAATTCGCTTGTGAAACTTTCGTCCTACTCACCCGTGAAAAAAAATTCTAAATAGTATCCTGCCATTCTCCTATAAATAGGATGCTTAGTTTAGAATTGAAAATTATACCAGAATCATAGAATTCTTCTTCTATAATATTGAGCGTATTTCTTTTGAGTTTAAGGAAGCTTTGAGTGTAGAAAACAGTATAAGTTTTCTTCAAGAATATCCCCGCTATACCATTCAGAAGTACTCTCCTTTTAAGGTAAGGGATATTATTTTTCTTCAATATTCGTAAGAAATTATATTTTCTTCCATACTCTGTAGTATGTAAATAATATTATTTCATTTCAGATTTCGAATTCTACACTCATTTTGATAAGTATTACTTCTATACTCCGTGAAATTAGTAGAATATCCTTGAAATTTGCGTTTCATCTAGTATCTTTTTACGAAAATATTTTTTTGAATATTCTTGTTAATTTTTAATCTTTTCATGTGGGGTACTATTCACGGGATACTATTCCCAAAGTACTATTCACGGGGCACTATTCACCCGAGGTACTATTCATGATAAAAATTGATTTCTTTTCTGTCCAAATTATTTTTGGCACAATATTATTCTTGAATTTTACTCCACAAAGCAGTATCGTGTTGACAATTTGGACATTCTTGAAGTCTGGATAAATTGAATTATAAATCTTTAAAATTTATCATTGCTCTCATTTAATTGAATTCTTATATCATTGTCATCATCCTCATGCTTATATTATGATGAAAGTCCTCATTGACCCGTAGTGCATTGATGGACAATTGTTGGTATGATTATGACCAAGAATTATGTATCAATATAATCATGACCCGTAGTGTTACAAATGATGTGGTAAAAGTCCTCATTTGCCCGTAGTGCATTGATGGACAGTTGTTGGCAAGATCATGACCAGTGGTGATAATAACGAATATCCTTGGCCCATAGTGCATGGATGATTCGTGGATGTGAAACTAATGAATATCCTTGGCCCATAGTGCATGGATAATTAAGTGATGTGGATTATTTATTGAGTTGTGTTACAACGATAAAATATTGATGATAAACTTTTAAATCATAGAAGATAGTAGATATCATACTCTACCTGACTCTTCTAATGGATTGTTTATTCTGTTGCAGTTAAACTTGTTGTTTATTGTATTCTATCAGTTTAACACTGTTGAAGGCTTACGATAATTTAATCTGCATTATCTTAGTCGTAATATTCTTTACTGGGCTAGTTGATCTCGCCATTTGCTTTCATTGTTCTCTTTAGAAAATGAGAATATAGCTAGGACTAGTCGGGGAATGGAGTGATGGTCCAAGCTAGTGGCTATAGTAGTCCTCACTATTCTATGAAATAGTGTGATAATAAATGTAATGAGGACTTTATTTGATTTTGCATATTGTCTAGGAGGCAATATCCGTGTTAAAACTCTCAGCTATATTTTGTCTTATTTTATACGACAGTTGTATAATTAAGTTTGTATTTGAATTCTGTACCATGTATTTGGCTACTCAGAATGGGTTGTGTATACCTATTTTGGGGGCATCACAATTAGTATCAAAGCTTAGGGATAGGATCCCTTGTTGAGGTGAGACTAGAACTAGGAGGGGATAGACGAGAAAATCCTTCACTAGTATGACCTACCTAAGCTTATTTATTATTTAATTGGTCGGACAGAATATAGGGAAAATAGGTGGCATGTCAATTAACCCTTGTTTTGTGGCAGTATTTGGAAATGACATCCTAAAATGTTGAGATAAGCAATGGAGCACATGAGATCGTTGAGTCACCGATGATAGGATAATGTGCATCAGGAAGGCAACAATCCTCATACAAACAACTACTCCGATCAAATGATGAATGATGGGATGTTTAGGAGTTTTATGAAATTCATGCAACATCAGGAGAGAGAGACTCCTGTTCAAAATACAGGTGAAAACACTGGAAACTCATGGATGGTAACCGCTAAGCAGTTCAAGGAGCTGGGACCACTGGAGTTTTTGGGAAAGCCAGAACCACTTAAGGCAGAGACATGGATAAAGTAGAGCACCAAGATATTTAATGTCTTGGGATGCTCCGAGGAGCAAAAGGTTCCCTTTGCCACTTTCATGTTGAGAGGAGAGGTAGATTACTGGTGAAAATCTGTAAAACGTACTCAGTCTATCACACAAAAGATTTCTTAAGAGGCAGATTACCGTATCGCAGTACGAGGCTAAGTTTGCAGAGTTATCCAAGTTTACGTCCCATTTGGTAGATAATGAGGAGCGTATAACGCGGATGTTTCTAAGAGGTTTGAAACATGAAATACGTCAATACCTCATTTCTCACAAACTTTGCTTGTATTCAGATGTTGTGAATAGGGCTCAGTTATTAGAGCGTGATAATGAGTCAACCCAACCAAGAGATAGCAGCCGGTAAAATGATAATACCAGTGATTGTAGTCATCGAAATGGTGACAACAAACGTGGAGCAAATCAACATGCCAGAAATGGTAACCACTTCGGTGGTAATCCTGGCCAAGATAATAGAAGTGGAAATTTTAAGAAGAGGAGATTCAACAATAATGGAAAGACAGCAGCACCAGCACCCATTTTCAAGGAAGGAGAATGACCACCAGTCGTATGCTATAAATGCGGACGGGAAGGGCACATCAGTCCAAACTGTACGTAGCAACCCAAAGAGTTTTACAATTGCGGAAAGGAAGGTCATTTAGCTCGATTTTGTCATGCATTGAAGTTAACTCCAGCTGGGACGGTGACTCCAAAGGCTATCCTAGACAAGTCAACGTCGGTAGTTCAAGGGAGATCGTTTGTCGTGACCTCCCAAAAAGTGAAGAATCCGAACGAAGTTATCACGGGTAAGTTAATCATAAACTCTTGCGAAATCTATACCTTATTTGACACCGGTTCTACCCATTCTTTTATTTCTCCTACTTGCGCTCAACGTTTAAATTTAACTCCGGAGATATTAGACTTTGACTTATTAGTTGAAACTCCATTGGGAGAAACCTTCATTACATCCACTGTTTATAAATCTTATTTGATTCAAATTGGCACCCTCACATTACCTGTCAATCTTCTCTGTTTGAAAATATTTGCATTTGATGTGATTTTAGGGATTGATTGGTTAACTACTCATCATGCTAAAACTGATTATTTTCGTAAGGTTGTTAGCTTTCATATTCCTAACTAACCTATTATGCGAATTAAAGCAACCAAACCACTAAAGTCAATCACTGTCATATCAAGCCATAAAGCTATTCGTTTATTAAAAAACGGATGTCAAACTTTCTTAGCCTATGTCACGAATTTAAACAAAAATACGTCAGATTTGAATGATATTTCTATTGCTAATAAATTTCCTGACGTATTCCCTGAAGAACTTTCTGGCCTACCCCAGAGCGTGAAATCGAATTTTGTATTGACCTTGAACCCGGTACAAAACTCATTTCCAAAGCCCCATATCAATAGGCTCCTATTGAACTTCAGGAGTTAAAAACCAAACTGCATGAATTGTTAGACATCGATTTTATTCGTTCTAGTACGTCTTCTTGGGGTGCTCCTGTTCTATTTGCAAAGAAAAAAGATGGAAGTATGCGACTTTGTATTGACTATCGGGAGTTGAATCATGTCACCATCAAAAATAGGTACCCGTTGCCTCGCATTGATGACCAGTTTGACAAGTTGCAAGGTGCCAAATTCTTTTTAAAGATCGATCTTCATTCCGGATATCATCAGTTAAATATTAAAACTGATGACATTCTAAAGACTGCTTTCTGAACTCGGTATGGGCATTACGAATTCCTAGTCATGTCTTTTGGATTGACTAATGCTCGTGCTGCCTTCATGGATATGATGAACCGAGTATTCAAGGAATATTTGGATCATTTTGTGGTTGTCTTTATTGATGACATCCTCATATACTCCAAAAGTCGTGAATATCATGAGCAACACTTGAGGCTGATACTCCAAAAGCTTCGTGAAAATAAGGTATATGCCAAGTTGAAGAAATGTGAGTTCTGGCTTGAGGAAGTAGCATTCCTTGGGCACGTGATATCGAAACACGGAATATCTGTTGACCTAGAGAATATTGAAACAATAGAAAGCTGGGAGCAACCTAAGTCAGTGACCAAAGTACGTAGCTTTCTGGGCTTAGCTGGTTATTATCAGAGATTCATGGAAGGATTTTCTCGAATCGCTACTCTATTAACTCAGCTGACTCGAAAAGATACAAAATTCGGTTGGAGTGAGGAATATGAGAAGAGTTTTTATGAACTCAAGAGGAGACTCATTTTAGCACATATTCTAACAATACCATCTGGTTCGGAGGGATTTGTCATCTACAGCGATGCTTCAGGCAGAGGGTTAGGATGTGTTCTCATGCAACATGAGAAAGTCATAGCCTATGCCTCACGACAACTCAAAAAATATGAGACGAATTATCCTACTCATGATCTAGAGTTGGCAGCTATTGTTTTCACGCTTAAAATCTGGAAGCATTACCTGTATGGGGAGAAGGTGGAGATCTATACACATCATAAAAGCCTCAAATATTTCTTCACCCAACAGGCGACAACGACGTTGGCTTGAGCTGTTGAAAGATTACGATCATACCATTCAATATCATCTTGGAAAAGTGAACGTGGCAGCTAACGCGTTGAGTAAAAGATCATATGCAGGTACGAGTACGATATTGTCAACATAAAGGCCTATTTTATATGACTTACAAAGAATGGAGATAGAGTTAAAGACTCAAGGGACTCACGTGATGATGTCAAACATACGAGTAGAACCGACTTTAATCGATAAAGTTAAAGCTGCTCAAGCTACAGACCTGGAGCTTGTGCGTATGAGGAAGAAAGTGCAAGAAGGTGCTATTTCGGAAACAAGAATTGATGAAGAAGGAATACTTCGAGTAAACTTTAGACTTTGTGTTCCTAACGACCCTGATTTAAAGCATAAAATTATGATGGAGGCGCACAACACACCATTTGTAATCCATCCTAAGAGTACCAAAATGTATCGTGATCTTCGACATACATTTTGGTGGAGCAATATGAAGAGAGAGATAGCGAAGTTTATCTCAAGGTGTTTAACTTATCAACGAGTCAAGGCAGAGCATCAAGTGCCAAAAGGTCCATTGCAACCACTTGAAATTTCAAAATGGAAGTGGGAGAACATTAGCATGGATTTCGTTACTGGTCTTCCCAAGGTTCCTAGAGGCATAGATGCAATTTGGGTCATTGTTGATAGATTAACCAAGTCTGTTCATTTTCTACCTATACGAGAAACTTATTCACTTGAACGTCTTGCTCGTATATACATAAATGAGATTGTAAGTGTGACACCCCCAAAATAGGTCCATATAACTCATTCTGGGTCGCCAAATACATGGTACAAAAAACAACTACAACTTTATTATTATAATTGTTGTGCAAAATACGACAACACATATGATGTGAGTTTAAATATAAATATTGTCTTCTAGATAGTATTCAAACTGAAATAAGTCCTCATTACAATTATTGATACACTTATTTACAAAATAGTGAGGACCGCTAAAATAACTGACTTAGAACATCACTCTACACCCCGACTAGTTCCCGCTATATTCTCGCCTCCTGAGAAGAAAAATGGAATAAAAAGAAAAAGGGTGAGCTCAACTAGCCCAGTAAAGAATATTATGACTAAGATAATGCACAACAAATTATCGTTAGCCTTCAATAAATCAGATAAAATATAATGGACAATAAGTTTTAGATCAATATTCGCAGCGGAAATAACAATTCATTAGAAGAGTTAAGTAGAGAATGAAATCTACTATCTTCTATGATTTAAAAGTCCATCATCAATATTTTATCCATGTAACATCAATCAATACACATCTTGAATCAAATATTCATCTTTGCACTACGGGCCAAAGATATTCATTCGTATCACCAGTTGGTCATGTTCATCTCCACACCTGTTCATCTTTGCACTACGGACCAAACATATTCATCAGATAATCATTTATCTTTACACTACAGGCCAAAGATATTCAATTATATTATCATTTAGGACTGAGGATAATGAAAGGTATTTTAAAGAAACGAATCCAGTGAGATAAAAGGACAAAGATTAGGAATTTGAACTTTAGATAATTCAAGTTCAAAAATACTCCGTAATAGACCATAGTGGAGTAAAATTCAAGAATGAAGATCAAAACATGGATACAATCAAAGATAGTAACCATAATAGACATCTTGGACAAAGAAGAAAAAATTTTATTTTTTTGTGAATAGTGTCGTATTCGTGAATAGTGTCGTATATGTGAATAGTGTCGTATACGTGAATAGTAATCCCGGCACGAAAAGGTAGAAATTCTATAAGAAAAATCATGCTTAGTGAATAGTACCCATGAATAGTACCGTATTCGTGAATAGTGTCGTATATGTGAATAGTACCTTATACGTGAATAGTAACCTCGACATGAAAAGATAAAAATTTCATAATAAAATTCATACCAATATTTCAGTATAATGATATTGAAAGAAATAATATCATTTACAAAGAAAATAACATCCCTTACCTCAAAAGAATAATACTTCTGGCTGAAATATCAGATATAATGCTGAAGGAACTTATACTGAATAGCAACTCTCAAAATATTTAAATACTCGCAAAAATACGTTCGATATTATAGAGAGAGAAAACTTCTGATTCTGGTATAATTTTTAATTCTAACTAATCACCCTATTTATAAGAAAATGCCAGAACGCCAAAGCAGACTTAATAAATTAATATTTTATTACAAATTCTCACGCACGCTATACTGGAAATCAAACTTTGAAATTTTTCAGCAGTCCACAAGGACAAGAGTGGGGCCCACGCTTCTAGAAAATCCCACAAAAAATGTTTTAAATATAAACAATATTCAAAAACTTTAATAATTCATAATAAATAGCCCTTTTATCAGAAAAATACGAATTTTATGTCCATTTCATAAAAAATTTAATTCTCTACAACTTTGTAGAAGAAAGTTTTTCTAAATTCTAAACAGAAAATGACCGAAATTCACATACAGATAATTTTTAATACCTCAATTCTGACAAAATACTGATAAAGTACCTCAACATTAATTCCTTCATTTATATCCACATAAAATTAAATATTTCCTTATCGTATAAATTAATAATTAATTATTTATAAATAATATTATAGAATCACAATAATGACAACCAGGTCGTTCCTAGGAAAGAGAGGATTTTTCGAAAAGGATTTCTCTTTACTGGCGTGTAATTAGGTGACCAAACCCCTTTCCTAGACAGAACTTCCTTAGACATTACCAATAATGCTATCTAATAATATTATTCAAATAATATGAAATATTGATCTGATAATGGGAAATATTGTGCAATGACAATTATTGAAACAACAATAATATAAAATATCAACGTAGCAATTATTGAATCAATAAAATAAAATATTGAACAGTAATTACTGTAACCATTATTGAGTAGTTCCTTCTTATGTAAGAATCAATAATCTAAATAATACTATGCAATACCGTGTGCTACTGTGCAACCACGTGTATTACTGTATTTTAACTACTAGATATTCCAACAGTGTTTACGGTAACAATTACGTCGTTATTTAAAAACTCAAACTTGTCATTTTCTTATACCGACTGTTTTCCGTTATAGGGCCCATAAATGGTTGTGTCATCGTACGAATATTCCCCGACAGGAAGAATATTCCACGACCAAACGAATATTCCTCGACAACAATAAATATTTTATAACCACTTGCTTATTTTGAAAATTTTACACATTTCACCCATAACCAAAGCATTATATCAAATTAACACCTTATTATTCACAATAATAATTAGAGGAAATTCAATTTTATTAATAAAAAGTTAGTTTCTTACAGTAAGACTACACGGTATGCATGTATCCATAGTTTTTGATCGAGACCCAAGATTCACTTCATGATTTTGGGTTAGTTTATAAAAAGCTATGGGCATGGATTTACGATTCAGTTCGGCATATTATCCTCAAATGGACAGGCAGTCAAAGAGGACTATACAAACTCTGGAAGATCTATTAAGACTCTGTGTCCTAGACTTCAAAGGAAGTTGGGACAAGTTCTTGCCATTAGTGGAATTCTCTTACAATAATAGTTATCAAGCAAGCATGGGCATGGCTCCATTTGAGGCGTTATATGGACGCAAGTGTCGTTCTCCAGTATATTAGGATGAGGTGGGTGAAGCAACGTTATTAGGATCGAAATTGGTAAGCATGACTACGGAAAAGATTCAAATGATCCGGCAACGTATAAAAATCTCACAAGATCGACAAAAGAGTTATGTTGATTTTCATCGAATGGACGTAGAATTTAATGTTGGAGATCATATGTTGTTACGTGTTACTCCATGGAAGGGAGTTACAAGATTTGGAAAGAGAGGAAAGCTCAATCCTCGATTCATTAGCCTATTTGAAATCATCGATCGAGTAAGAACTGTGGCCTATAGACTCGCCTTATCGCCAAGTATGTCTCGTGTTCATAACGTTTTTCACATATCCATGTTACGTAAATATGTGGAAGACTCGAACCACATCATAGAATTAGAACCGGATGAAATAGCAGAAGATTTAACGTACGAAGATGTACCTGTTAAAATCTAGGATAAGAAGGAACATATTCTACGCTCCAAGGTTATACATCAACTCAAAGTTTTGTGGAGAAACCACGATGTTGAAGAAATGAACTGGGAGTTAGAATCTGAAATAAAATTAAGGTATCCTCACCTCTTCGACATACCAGGTACGTACCAATTTTGAGGACAAAATTTCATAAGAAAAGGAGGTTGTAAGACCCCAACTTTTATGAATAAAGATTTAATTTTCTTAAAATATCTTTTTGAATAATAAGGTGTGAAATTGATATAATGTTATTGTTGTGGGTAATATTTATAAATTTTACAAAGTAAGCAAGTTATCATAAAATATTCGTTTGGTCAGAGAATATTCGTTTTATCAGGGAATATTCGTACGACGGCACAATCATTGGTGGACCCTACAACAGAATTACTGTCGGAGTTAGAAAATGACAGAAATATCTTTTTATAAAAATAACAGCAAAAGTTTTACCGTTAACAATTGAAATACCCGGTGATAAAAGTACAGTAATACGCGTGGTTGCATAGTAGCACACGATATTGTACAGTATCTTTGATTATTGATGCATACGTGAGAAGTCACTCAGTTTTATTCAATTATTGCCATAGTAATTATTGCATAGTATCTCACATTTTTGTTTCAATTATTATCATAATATTTTATATTATTAAATCAATAATTGAGACGACAAAGTTATTCATATTATTATTTGTATTATTGATAATATCTAGAAAGTTTTGTCGAGAAAAGGGGTTTGATCACCTAATTACGCGCCAATAAGGAGAAATCTTTATCGGAAAGCCCCCTCTTTCCTGGGAATGATCTGGTTGTTAATATTACGAGTTATAATATTAATGATGAATAAATGTTGTTAAAAATATGTTTTGTGAAGCCAAGTGAGTTTAGATAAATAGAGGGGGTTTTATTGAAGTATTTGTTGTAAATTTTACTTAATATATAGACCCCCACTTAATCATTTTAAAAAATAGTCAGTAGAAAGTTATCTCAGTTTATTATATATATATATATATATATATATATATATATATATATTATAAGTTTTGTTTTTTTATGTAAAATAGAATATATTATATTTTATTTGCATAGTGTGTGCATAATGCTGCATAGTGCAGTATAGTAAATTAGAAAAAAATTTAGATTGCGTCCGTGAATTCACCTGTGAAACTTTCGTCATGTTCACCCATGACAAAAAATTCTAAATAGTATCATGTCATTCTCCTATAAATAGGATGCTTAGTTTAGAATTGAAAATCACACCATAATCAGAGAATTTTTCTTTTATAATATTGAGCGTATTTCTTTTAAGTTAAGGAAGCTTTGAGTGTAGAAAACAGTACAAGTCTTCTTCAAGAATATCCCTGCTATACCATTCATGTGTACTCTCCTTTTAAGGTAAGGGATATTATTTTTGTTCAATATTCTTAAGAAATAATATTTTCTTCCATACTCTATAGTATGTAAGTAATATTATTTCGTTTTAAATTACGAATTTTACACTTATTTTGATAAGTATTGCTTTTATACTCCGTAAAATTAGTAGAATATCCTTGAAATTTACGTTTTATCTAGTATCTTTTCACGAAAATATTTTTCTGAACATTCTTGTTAATTTTTAATCTTTTTATGTCAGGGTACTATTTATGGAGTACTATTCCCGAAGTACTATTCATGGGGTACTATTCACCCAGGGTACTATTCATGACAAAAATTGATTTCTTTTCTATCCAAATTAGTTTTGATACAATATTATTCTTGAATTTTACTCCACAAAATAGTATTATGTTGACAATTTGGAAATTCTTAAACTCCGGATAAATTGAATTATAAATCTTTAAAATTTATCTTGCTCTCATTTAATTGAATTCTTATATCATTCTCATTATCCTCATGCTTATATTGTGATGAAAGTCGTCATTGGCCTGTAGTGCATTGATGGACTATTGTTGGTATGATTATGACCAAGAATTATGTATCAGTATAATCATGACCCGTAATGTTACAAATGATATGGTAAAAGTCCTCATTGGCCCGTAGTGCATTGATGGACAGTTGTTGGCAAGATCATGACAAGTGGTGATAATAACGAATATCCTTGGCCCATGGTGCATGGATGATTCGTGGATGTGATACTAATGAATATCCCTGGCCCGTAGTGCATGGATAATTCAGTGATGTGGATTATTTATTGAGATGTGTTACAGCGATAAAATATTGATGATGAACTTTGAACTCAAAGAAGATAGTAGATATCATGCTCTACTTGACTCTTCTAATGGATTACTTATTCTGTTGCAGTTAAACTTGTTGTTTATTATATTCTATCAGTTTAACACTGTTGAATGCTTACGATAATTTATTCTGCATTATCTTAGTCATAATATTCTTTACTGGTCTAGTTGAGCTCACCCTTTGCTTTCATTGTTCTCTTTAGGAAATGAGAATATAGCTGGGACTAGTCGGGAAATAGAGTGATGGTCCAAGCTGGTGGATATAGTGGTATTCACTATTCTATGAAATAGTGTGATAATAAATATAATGAGGACTTCATTTGAGGTTGGATATTGTCTATGAGACAATATCCGTGTTAAAACTCTCAGCTATGTTTTGTCGTATTTTACACGATAAATGTATAATTAAGTTTGTATTTGAAGTCTGTACCATGTATTTGGTGACTCAGAATGGGTTGTGTATATCTATTTTTGGGGCATCGCACAAGTTCTCTAAGTTCATTTGATTTTCATATTGAATGCAAGTTTCCTAAACTCTTTGCACTTTATATATTGTATTATTCTGAATTATTGCCATATCAATCATACATACATCGAGCAAATATCTATTACTATTCAAAAATCAATTTTATATCTTGATGTTGTTGAAAGCATTAAAGTTATCGTTCTTAAATGCATTATAAAAATTGTCTAAGCCATTGATTCGGCTAGACTATTATCGTATGTTAGAAAGCTATCCAAATAAATTGACTTGGTGTGGGCTATTGTAATTCTACTGAGATGAACAACCCTCATTGAAGTGGAAATTATATAATTATAGGGGAACCAACGTGCGTACATACTAGCATATTTAAATGTTATGTATAACGTAGGGTACTTAGGCCGATCACCTGTTGTACTCGTTTTCTTGAATTTTCAGTGTAATACTGTTAATTCTGGTAGAAGTTCTTAGTCCTTAGTGACTGCTCAGTGTTCATTATTCTTGAACTTGGATATGATTAACTCTTTGAATCTTATTGATATCTTTCAGTCCATAGCGACTTTATTGAGAATTGTTGATAATTCTTGAACTATTATTCACTATCATAGCCTTAAGATTTGAACTTATATTTGTTCACCCTTATTGCGATATTACTTGCTAGGCAAATGTGTTGCTCATCCTTGCTTCCCTTAAAACTTTAAGTTAAGGCAGAACGTGGTGAACCCTCAAGCAAGGACAAGGGTAAAGAGAAGGCTTCGGAATAGCTTTATTTCCTAGTGCTAGGAATTTACTATTATTTTGTTGTATGAAGACTTAGTTACTATGATGTAATAAGTTATGTTTAAATTAAGTTGTAATGTTGTATTAACGGTTGCAAGACCTTGGGACGAGAATAATTATGTTATCACAGTATAAATTACTATATTTTCCATTGTGTGAGATTTTGATTTATTATTAGAATTAGCACGTGATGAACCAAATTCGAGATCAGAGAGTCTGAATTTGGGGGCGTCACAATAGCAATCTTAAAATTGCATCAAAACTCCCCTTCTAATCCACGCACCCCCGCCCTAGTGGGGTATTTAAGTCTATGAACCCCCGCCCCGGTAGGGTGCTAACTTTCTTTTTTCCACATGTACCCCCGCCCCGGCGAGGTGTTTCCTTTGTAAAATGCCCACCCCGGCGGGGTATCAAGCTGCAGTTTACTGTTTTCCTTGCTTTACATGTCAATTCCCGCCACATCGCCACCATCATATCTTAGCTGACACAAACTGAAACCTGCAAACAAAACAAGCACAAACACATAAAACTATACTAAAATAACTGGATTATGCATTGTTTTAGTCCGAATAGGTATCTGATCCGTAGGCATGAAACCTACTCATCATGTTCCAAGAGGAAATCCTCTTCTTCAGGCAAGGTACTACCGTTATTTATCATTTACAGGTCACCGCCGTAAATCATATTCTAGATCAGTGACGAAGTGCCCAACAACTTTCTGTATCATGACCAGGAGTGTTGAAGTGGTATTGACATATCCTAGTAGCATTAAATCTCTTGGAACGGGGATTGATTTGAGGTAACAATTATGTGATCTTCCTTTCAATGATCAACATCTGTAGGATCTCATCCATCGGTTGTCCCAAAGAAGTGAACTTTCTTTTAGCCGTATACTCTTGACGAGCCTGGGATCTAGCTTTCCTTGTTAGTTTTTATTCCCAAGTTTCACTCTCTTAGAATCGTTGTTGATCCCTTGTTTCAATGGAGAGGAGATTTCCTTGCCCCTAATTGATCAGCTGTAGAAATATTTGGTGTTGATGTACCATTTATTCTGCCAGTTGACCAATATGTTCTTTGATAGACTTCATTTCATGCTTGATTGAAGACCATCCTTCGGAATAACCCAACTCCACCGGGATACCTTCATTTGTTGGTAATGTTTCTCCAACGTATTGAAGGTATTTGGAAGTTTGCCCCCCTCCTGTAATAACCAAGAATTTTAAGTCATTTTGTAAGTAAATATATTACTAATATTGAAAACTTTGTGGCATATAGTGATTAAATATGTGCGATGACTATGTGATAAAAGACTATATATATATATATATATATATATATATATATATATATATATATATATATATATATATATATATATATATATATATTATGTGTAGGTATATGTGTAATTACTAGTTATGTAATTAGAATTAAAAATGAAATCTACATAACTTAATTATACCCTAGGTATGGTAAGTAAGTAACCTAAGGGTTATAGCATTGAGAAATGTTATTATTTAAGATTTATACTAACCTAAGAGCTTAACCTAGTTATCTCAATTGATTATTTATTTTAAACCTAATTAAAGCAAGCCTAATTGGGTTATAAGATTAAATGGAGATGAGTAAGTATTTAAATTCCAAAATAGTGGGAATAGAAACCCTAAATAAACAATTAGGGTAAGAGAGATCAAAAGTAATGGAGTATGTTACTCATATGGCCCAAATAATTAATTAGGAAGTCCAAAAGAATTAAATTAGAATTCCAAACTTTAACCCATTTGGTAAGGGACATTTAGGACATTTGATTAATCAAAAGTAGCATTAAAAATAAAGCCAAAATGGGGCAAAAAGGGGAGAGAGGGTCGGCCTCTTATGGCAATTTTTGACCATGTGATGTGATAGTTATCTTACCATTTATGCTAATTAATCTCCTTGACTACACTAACCCTTATGTGTCATACTCCCATTGATTCAAAATCTTAATTTGGATTACATGTAATCCTAAAAGATAAGATAAAGGTAATTACCTAAATGTTAGAAGAAGTATGGGGGATAGTAGCATAGATATAGATTTTATATCTATACTAATATACTAATACCCTAATTTCATCTCTTTTCATTTTAATTTTCATTTCACTTACTAACTAAGCAAAAGAAAGAGTGAAAGAGATAAAGAGAGAGAGAGGAGGTCGGGGGTCTAAGAGAGGAAGGAAAGGAGAGCTTCAAGCTCTTATGCATCCTAACTTCTTACATTACTTTGGAAAGATAAGGAGGGTAGCTAACAAATCAAGGTGAGTTTCTAATCTAGTTCTTCTCCTCTTGTTTGATTTTATTTTCAAAGTTATTAAGGGGTATTGTTCTAAGACTCAAAAACCCTTAGATTTAGGTACTTCATGTAAGGATGTAAGCATCTTGAGTGTTAGAATAAAGATCCAAAGGAAGAAAATGAACTTATATTCCTTAAGGGTGAAAACCCCAACTTTTTCTTCACTTGTGTTGGGTCTCCAACTTTTAGTTTTATTTTGATGATAACAATAATTGGTAAATAACTTAATGAAAAGGGTAGAATCCTCTCCATAGGATTTTTTATTATAATTGTTTTAGTTATCTTATTACTTTAACCAAAAATATTTTCTAAATCTTATTTAATTGATTTTATTGATCTTGATGTTTTAATATGTTAAATCAATTGGGTCATGCATTGTGGGACAAAAGTCATATGTTGATTATCAAATGCTTGTTTGACCGAATTTGGAAAGAAGATGGAAATTTTGATTAAATCATTGTTTTTACTTGTGGGCATTTTCTATTTATTCTCAAATTAATTTTATTATTTAAAATTCTCAAAAATTATTTTATTGGGCAAAATTATTTTAGTACTTATATATATATATATATATATATATATATATATATATATATATATATATATATATTATTATATGTATTATATTATAATATATATGTTATAAGTACATATATTTAGAGCAAGGATCAAGAGCATTCATCTTAAATAGCATTCCTCCTTAAATAGCACTCATTTATTAAAACTACGTCATTTTGGAGTGACTTAAAAGAGAGTGGTCCTACTTGTTTTCTTTTTATTTACCAAAATGCCACCTGCGGCCACTCCAAAATGACGTAGTTTTAATAAATGAGTGCTATTTAAGGAGAAATATTTTTTAAAAAGAATGCTCTTGATCCTTGCTCTATATATGTAATCATTATGTTATATATATATATATATATATATATATATATATATATATATATACACACACACACACACACACCAACGGTTGTACTCTATATATAATATAAAACCATGCATGTGATGCCATTTAGGCTGTGTTTGTTTGGGTCTTAATGGCTCTGAATAGGTGTGCCTCTGATTCGGTCAGAGGCACAACTTGTTTGGTAAATATTTTTATGCCTCTTAATATCTCTTAATCGGTTAGATTCAAAAATAATGCTTTACCATTCAGAACCGCATCTGAACGAAATTTGTTTTTTTTGGACAAAAATAACCTCATCAATATTTCAATATTCCTTTTTCATCCTTCGTCTTGTAAAATTCTCTAATGGCGGCGGTGAAGGTCGTGGCCTTCTTGGGCTGAAAAACGGAAGAAAAGGCTCTTTCACCATCTTGGTATTGTCGCAAAATAGCTTTGCAGCAACCTGAATACCAGAAACCAGATGGGTATGTTTCCCGAATGTGGGTCTGTTCTGTCTTTGTGTATGGGCAAAGGTTGAAACTTTTTTCACTAATCAACCTATTTTGCCAACACAATCGTATAAAGAATTTCTCACTATATAAAAGAACTAATTTTGTTGTTGTTAAATTCCTAAATCAACAACTAACCGATTAGAAAAAGACATTTAACTAATAAGTACAGCAAAAACATGAAGAAAAATGATGGAAGAAGGGAGTTTGAGAAAAAATCCAAACCTTTTTGTAGTCCTTTTGATTTGGTCTTTTGTTATGGGACTTTGCTGATACCAGTGGCGAAGCAAATTACTTTATAATATAAGGCAACTTTTAAAATTTTTAAGTATTATATAAAAACTGACCTCACTAAAATTTTCTAAAATTTTTATTATATGGGGTCAAATTAAAAATTTATAACTTTGTCAATCAAAATTTAACCACATATGACTCATATTTTCTCAATATATGTATCTCTCTCTATAATATTTTAAACTAAATAATAATCTAATTTATATTATTTTTAAAAATAAATAATGAATTACTTACTTATGAACAGTTGTGATTAAAAAAGTCTATTATGAGTCAATATAGTGTATATATATCATATATTATTACTCATTATATTTTTATTGTAATATAGTATATATATATATATATATATATATATATATATATATACTCGAAAATATAAAGTATTAAAAAAATTGGCTCGAGGGCGCTGCCCTCGAACCCCTGCCAAATTATTTGTAACTTAGTAATAATTTTGACTCCACTCATATAAATTTCTGGCTTCGCCAGTGGCTGATACTATTGAAGGAATTTTACAATTTAATTAGCAGCCCCCGTCATAAACTATAGTATTTCCAAGGAATGGGGATGATGAATGAAAGTACTGCACCACGTGGCAGCGTAAGTAGGATAATGGTGTACTTTGAATTCGTGGTGATGAGGCTTGACATAAGGTTAAAATGGTAAAATTATGTTATTCAGATATTTTAAAAAATTAATTATCAAACAACATTTTTTCATTCAGACACAATTTTGGACAGATACTCTATATTATTAAGATGTCTAAACTGTTCAGGTCTTAACACTCAATTTTATCAAACACCACCTTAGTGTTAAAATCGTGTGTAACATATATATATATATATATATATATATATATATATATATATGGTTTTAATATATATAAACAAAATATTTGCTACATGTTTTAATATATATTAAGCATGCATAAAATATTTTGAAGATTACATGATTTCCTTTTTGTCCCAAAATTGTTGTCACCAGCACATTACTCATATATATTATACTTATAATGCATGTGCGTGAGTAATGTGCTGGTGACAACAATTTTGGGACAAAAAGGAAATCATGTAATCTTCAACATATTTTATGCATGCCTAATATATATTAAAACATGTAGCAAATATTTTGTTTATATATATTAAAACCAGATATATATATATATATATATATATATATATATATATATATATATATAATATATATATATATATATATAACCGGTATGCAATCATATATACATATAATATTATAATTATTCTATCCATGCAATATAAAACAACAATAAGTGTAAGACCCCAACTTATTAATGAATAAAATCAAATTTTCTCTAAATATTATTGTGAATAATAAGGGGGTTAATTTGATATAATACTTTGGTTATGGGTGAAATGTGCAAATTTTGCAAAATAAGCAAGTGGTTATAAAATATTTATTTTTGGTCGGTGAATATTCGGTTGGTCGTGGAATATTCTTGCTGTCGGGGAATATTCGTACGACGACGCAGCCTTGTGTGGGCCCCATAACGGAAAGCGATTGGATGAAGAAAACGACAAGTATAAGTTGTTTATTAATAATGGCGTAGTTGTTACCGTTAACACTGTTTAAATACCCGGTGGTTAAAAATACAGTAATAACGCGTGGATGCATAGTAGCACACGGATTGCACAGTATAGTTGAATTATTGATTCGTACGTAAGAAGGCACTACTCAATAATTGTTACAGTGATTACTGTTCAATATTTTATTTTATTGATTCAATAATTGCTGCATTGATATTTTATATTATTGTTGTTTCAATAATTTGTGCTGCACAGTATTTTCCCATTATCAGATCAATAATTCATATTATTTGAATAATATTATTAGATAACATTATTGACAATGTCTAGAAAGTTCTGTCTAAGGAGAGGTTTGGTCATCTAATTGCGCGCCAGTAAGGAGAAATCCTTATTGGAAAGCCCCCTCTTTCCTGGGAACGGCCTGGTTGTCATAAATGTGATTCTGTAATATTATTTGTGAATAATTAATTATTGATTCATATGATAAGGAAATATTTATTTTATGTGGATATAAATGAGGGATATATTTTTGTGGTTAAAAATGAAGGAGTTAATGTTGAGGTTTTTATCCATATTTTTGTCGGAATGGAGGTATTAAAAATCAGGGTTTTTGAGATATTTTGCGGGGGTTATAATTTTTAATCCGACCGTTGGATCGTGGTAATTTTTGGATATGTTATACATATATAAGTTGAGTATATGTCCACAAATTTTGAACCGTTAAAAATGAACGTATGATTTATTATGAATTTTACAAGATGACTGGTTCAGAAATTGTTGAATTTTCGGAGTTTATCATTTTGATGGAAAATTCTAGAATTGGTGGGCCCCACTTGTGGTTGGTGAAGAAATGTGCTGAATTATATTTCAAATGTGGTAGGTGGGAATAGTAGCAGGTAAAGCCATCAGGTTGCAGGTCAAACCTACCAAAATTTTCCTATAAATAGAGGGCTAAGTTAGAATTGAAAATTACACCAGAAACAAGTTTTCTCTCTTTCTCTCTCTAGATTATTGAGTGTATTTTGTGAGTATTTAGATACTTTGAGAGTTTCTATTCATCAGAGCAAGTTTCTTTCAGCCTTATACCGGTATTCCGACCAGAAGTACTGATATTTTGAGGTAAGGGATATTATTTTCTTCTTAATGATATTATTTTCTTCAATATCATTATGCTGAAATATTGATATGAGTTTTTATCAAATTTGGAACTTTTTGTGTCGGGGGTTACTATTCACGTATACGGCACTATTCACGTATACGGCACTATTCACGAATACGGCACTATTCACCGAAAAATAAAATTTTTCCTTTTTGTCCAAGATGTCTATTATGGTTACTATCTTTGATTGTATCCATGTTTTGATCTTTATTTTTGAATTCTGCTTCACAATTGATTATTATGAAGTATTATTGATCTTGGATAAACTGTTATACGAATCCCTACTATTTGTCCTTCTGTCTCATTGGATTCGTTCTCTTTAAGATATTTTTCATCATCCTCAGTCCTAAATGATGATATTACTGAATATCTTTGGCCTGTAGTGCAAAGATGTATAATTACTTGATGAATATCTTTGGCCTGTAGTGCAAAGATGAACAGGTGTTGAGATGAACATGACCGACTGATGATACAAATGAATATCTTTGGCCTGTAGTGCAAAGATGAATATTTGGTTAAAGATGATTATTAATTGATGTTACAGGGATAAAATATTGATGATGGACTTTTAAATCTTAGAAGATAGTAGAATTCTTTCTCTACTTGACTCTTCTAATGGTTTGTTGTTTCCGCTGCAGTTGTTGATCTAAAACTTGTTGTCGATTATATTTTATCAGATTTTTCCCTGTTGAAGACTAACGATAATTTGTTGTATATTATCTTAGTCATAATATTCTTTACTGGGCTAGTTGAGCTCACCCTTTTCCTTTTTGTTCCATTTTTCTTCTCAGGAGGTGAGAACATAGCAGGATCTAGTCGGGGTATGGAGTGATGGTTCTAGAAAGATGTATTAGCAGTCCTCACTATTTCTGTAAAATAGTGTTTGAATAATTGTAATGAGGATTTATTTGAGTGTGGATATTGTCTAGAAGACAATATTTGTATTTAAACTCACAGTATGTGTTGTCGTATTTTGCACGACAATTGTATTATTGAAGTTGTAGTTTGCTTTCTGTACCATGTATTTGGCGACTCAGAATGGGTGTTGTATACCTATTTTGGGGGCGTCACAGTTGGTATCAGAGCTTAGGGATATGATCCCTGGCTGAGATGTGAGACAAGAACTAGGAGGGGAGAGACGGGGAATTCCTTCGCTAGTATGACCTGACTAAGTTTATTTGGTGTTTATTTGGTCGGTCAGAGTATAGGGATAATATATGACATGACTATTAACCCTTGTTTTATGGCAGTATTTAAGAATGGCAGCTGAGAACGTTAATAATGGAGTAAATCAGACCGTGGAGACACCTTTGATCACTACCCAGGGGAACGTGCAACAGGAAGGCAATATTCCTCCTGTAAACAACGTTACCGAGCAAACGATGAATGATGGAATGTTTAGGAGCTTTTTGCAGTTCATGCAAAATCAGACGAGGGAGACTCGTGTGCAGAATACGGGTGGAAATGATAACAACGCGCGGTTTGTCACAGCTAAGCAGTTCAAAGAATTGGGACCACCAGAATTTAAGGGAAAGCCGGATCCGATCATGGCGGAAACGTGGGTCAAGCAAATTACCAAGATATTTGATGTCTTGGGATGCACGGAGGAACAGAAGGTTCCATTCGCCACATTTATGTTCCGCGGTGAGGCAGACTACTGGTGGGAGTCTGTGAAGCGTACCCAGCCTGACGCACTCAACATGTCCTGGGAAACATTTCAAAAACTGTTCAATGACAAGTACTTTCCTGAAAGTATTCGTCATATGAAGGAGGTTGAGTTTATTAGACTGGAACAAAACAACATGACGGTGTCCCAGTACGAGGCGAAGTTTGCAGAGTTATCCAGGTTTGCACCTCATTTGGTCGAAAATGAGGAACGAATGACGCGGATGTTTCTGAGAGGTTTAAAACCTGAGATTCGTCAATACCTTATCTCTCATAAATTTTCTTTGTATTCAGATGTTGTCAACAGGGCCCAATTATTAGAGAGAGATAATGAGTATACTCAACCGAGGGACCACAACCAGGGTCATACCGGTGACAGCAATCATCAGAGCGATGATAACCAACGAGGAGGGAAAAATACGAACAAAGGCGGTAACCACTCGGGTGGTCATCGTGGCCATGATAATAGGAGAGGTGAGTCAAGTGGAAATTTCAGAAAGAGGAGATTCAACAATGACGGAAGACATCAGCACCAGCACCAGCACCAACAACAAATTTTAGGGGAGGAGAACGACCGCCAGTTAGATGTTACAAATGCGGGAAAGAGGGACATATCAGCCCAAACTGTCCACAACAATCCAAGGTGTGTTACAACTGTGGGAAGGAAGGCCACATCGCTCGAGATTGTACTATAGCGAAACCAAGTTCAGCGGGAGTGGTGATTCCAAGGGCTGTCCCGGATAAGGCGAAATCAGCGGTTCCTGGAAGAGCGTTTGTCGTAACTGGCCAAAACGTGAGAAACCCGAACGAGGTGATCACGGGTAAGCTAATCTTGAATTCTTGCGAAGTTTATACTTTACTAGATACCGGTTCTACCCATTCTTTTATCTCTCCTGCTTGTGCTCAACGTTTAAACTTGACTCCGGAGAAATTGGACTTTAACTTATCTGTTGAAACTCCGTTGGGTGAAACCTTCGTTACATCTACAGTTTATAAATCTTGCATGATCCAAGTTGGCACTATCACATTACCTGTTGATCTTATCTCTTTAAAGATACTTGCTTTTGATGTGATTTTAGGAATTGATTGGTTAACCACTCATCATGCTAAAATTGATTGTTTTCGTAAGGTTGTTAGTTTTCATATTCCTAACCAACCTGTCATACGAATTCAAACTACTAAACCACTAAAATCAGTCACTGTCATATCAAGCCACAAAGCTATTCGTTTATTGAAAAACGGATGTCAAGCTTTCTTAGCCCATGTTATGGATTTGAACAAAGACAAGTCAGATTTGAATAATATTTCTATTGTTAGAGAATTTTCCGATGTATTTCCTGAAGAACTTCCCGGTCTACCCCCGGAACGAGAAATTGAATTCTTTATTGACCTTGAACCCGGTACAAAGCCCATTTCTAAAACCCCATATCGAATGGCTCCTATTGAACTTCAGGAGTTAAAAGTCCAACTACAGGAGTTGTTGGACATCGGTTTTATTCGTCCTAGTACGTCTCCTTGGGGTGCTCCTGTTTTATTCGTAAAGAAGAAAGACGGGAGTATGCGACTTTGTATTGACTATCGAGAATTGAACCATGTCACCATCAAGAATAGGTATCCGCTACCTCGCATTGATGACCTGTTTGACCAGTTGCAAGGAGCACAATTCTTTTCAAAGATCGATCTTCGTTCTGGATATCATCAGCTGAAGATTAAAACTGAGGATATTCCAAAGACTGCCTTCAGAACTCGGTACGGGCATTATGAATTCTTAGTAATGTCTTTTGGATTGACTAATGCTCCTGCTGCCTTCATGGATATGATGAACCGTGTATTCAAAGAATATTTGGATCAGTTCGTTGTTGTCTTTATTGATGACATCCTCATCTATTCCAAAAGCCGTGAAGATCATGAGCGCCATTTGAAGCTGGTACTGCAAAGGCTTCGTGAAAACAAGCTATATGCCAAACTGAAGAAATGCGAGTTCTGGCTTGAGGAAGTAGCATTCCTTGGGCACGTGGTGTCAAAACATGGAGTATCTGTCGACCCGGCGAAGATTGAAGCCATACAAAGTTGGGAGCAACCGAAGTCGGTAACCGAAGTACGTAGCTTTCTGGGCTTAGCTGGTTATTATCGGAGATTTGTGGAAGGATTTTCTCGAATCGCTACTCCGTTAACTCAGCTGACTCGGAAAGATACAAAATTCGTATGGAGTGAGGAATGCGAGAAGAGTTTCCAAGAACTCAAGAGGAGACTCATTTCGGCACCTGTTTTGACAATACCATCTGGTTCGGATGGATTTGTTATCTACAGCGATGCTTCAGGCAAAGGGTTAGGATGTGTTCTCATGCAACATGGGAAAGTCATAGCCTATGCCTCACGACAACTCAAAGAATATGAGAGGAATTATCCTACTCATGATTTGGAGTTGGCAGCAGTCGTTTTTGCGTTGAAGATCTGGAGACACTACCTGTATGGGGAGAAAGTGGAGATCTATACAGATCATAAAAGCCTCAAATATTTCTTCACCCAAAAGGAACTCAACATGCGGCAACGACGTTGGCTTGAGCTGTTGAAAGATTACGATCATACCATCCAATACCATCCTGGAAAAGCAAACGTAGTAGCTGACGCATTGAGTAGAAGATCATATGCGGGTACGAGTGCAATGTTTTTAACACAAAGGCCCATTTTGTATGACTTGCAAAGGATGGAGATAGAGATGAAGGCTCCAAGTACCCACATGATGATATCAAATATACGAGTAGAACCGACTTTAATCGATAAAGTTAAAGCTGCTCAAGCTACGGATATAGAGCTGATGCGTATGAAGAAGAAAGTGCAAGAAGGTGCTATTCCAGAAGCAAGAATCGATGAAGAAGGAATACTTCGAGTCAACTCCAGACTTTGTGTTCCTAACGATTTTGACTTGAAGCATAGAATAATGATGGAGGCACACAACACACCGTTTGCAATCCATCCTGGGAGTACCAAAATGTATCACGATCTTCGACATACATTTTGGTGGAGCAATATGAAAAGAGAGATCGCGGAGTTTATCTCGAGGTGTTTAACTTGTCAACGTGTAAAGGCGGAGCATCAAGTGCCAAAGGGTCCATTGCAACCACTTGAGATCCCGAAATGGAAGTGGGAACACATTACTATGGATTTTGTTACAGGTCTTCCCAAGGTTTCTCAAGGCATAGATGCGATTTGGGTTATTGTTGATAGATTAACCAAGTCCGCTCATTTCTTGCCGATACGTGAGACTTATTCCCTTGAACGTCTTGCTAGTATGTACGTGAACGAGATTGTGAGATTGCATGGCATGCCAGTATCCATAGTTTCGGATCGTGACCCAAGATTCACTTCACGATTTTGGGTTAGCTTGCAGAAAGCTATGGGCACGGATTTACGATTCAGTTCAGCATACCATCCTCAAACGGACGGACAATCAGAGAGGACTATTCAAACTCTTGAAGATCTATTAAGACTTTGTGTCTTAGATCTCAAAGGGAGTTGGGATAAGTACCTACCATTGGTGGAATTCTCCTACAACAACAGTTATCAGGCGAGCATAGGTATGGCTCCATTTGAGGCGTTGTATGGAAGAAAATGTCGTTCTCCAGTATGCTGGGACGAGGTGGGTGAAGCAACATTGTTGGGACCAGAATTGGTACGCATTACTACAGAGAAGATCCAAACGATTCGACAACGTATACAAACGGCACAGGATCGACAAAAGAGTTATGCGGATCTTCATCGGAAGGACGTGGAATTTAATATTGGGGATCATGTATTGTTACGTGTTGCACCATGGAAGGGAGTTACAAGATTTGGGAAGAGAGGAAAGCTCAATCCAAGATTTGTTGGTCCATTTGAGATTCTTGAGCGAATAGGAAATGTGGCATATAGACTCGCATTACCTCCAAGCATGTCTCGTGTTCATAATGTTTTTCACATATCTATGCTTCGTAAATATGTTAAAGACCCGAACCACATTATTGAGTTAGAACCAGACGAGATAGCTGAAGATTTAACGTACGAGGAGGTACCTGTTAAGATCTTGGATAGGAAAGAGCATGTCCTACGCACGAAGGTTATACCACAAGTTAAGGTTTTGTGGAGAAACCATGCTATTGAAGAAATGACCTGGGAGTTGGAATCAGAAATGAAAGCGAGGTATCCTCACCTTTTTGAAACATCAGGTACGTACGTCAATTTCGAGGACGAAATTTCATAAGGAGGGGAGGTTGTAAGACCCCAACTTATTAATGAATAAAATCAAATTTTCTCTAAATATTATTGTGAATAATAAGGGGTTAATTTGATATAATACTTTGGTTATGGGTGAAATGTGCAAATTTTGCAAAATAAGCAAGTGGTTATAAAATATTTATTTTTGGTCGGTGAATATTCGGTTGGTCGTGGAATATTCTTGCTGTCGGGGAATATTCGTACGACGACGCAGCCTTGTGTGGGCCCCATAACGGAAAGCGATTGGATGAAGAAAACGACAAGTATAAGTTGTTTATTAATAACGGCGTAGTTGTTACCGTTAATACTGTTGGAATACCCGGTGGTTAAAATACAGTAATAACGCGTGGATGCATAGTAGCACACGGATTGCACAGTATATTGAATTATTGATTCGTACGTAAGAAGGCACTACTCAATAATTGTTACAGTAGTTATTGTTCAATATTTTATTTTATTGATTCAATAATTGCTGCGTTGATATTTTATATTATTGTTGTTTCAATAATTGTTGCTGCACAGTATTTCCATTATCAGATCAATAATTCATATTATTTGAATAATATTATTAGATAACATTATTGGCAATGTCTAGAAAGTTCTGTCTAAGGAGAGGTTTGGTCATCTAATTGCGCGCCAGTAAGGAGAAATCCTTATTGGAAAGCCCCCTCTTTCCTGGGAACGGCCTGGTTGTCATAAATGTGATTCTGTAATATTATTTGTGAATAATTAATTATTGATTCATATGATAAGGAAATATTTATTTTATGTGGATATAAATGAGGGATATATTTTTGTGGTTAAAAATGAAGGAGTTAATGTTGAGGTTTTTATCAGTATTTTTGTCGGAATGGAGGTATTAAAAATCAGGGTTTTTGAGATATTTTGCGGGGGTTATAATTTTTAATCCGACCGTTGGATCGTGGTAATTTTTGGATATGTTATACATATATAAGTTGAGTATATGTCCACAAATTTTGAACCGTTAAAAATGAACGTATGATTTATTATGAATTTTACAAGATGACTGGTTCAGAAATTGTTGAATTTTCGGAGTTTATCATTTTGATGGAAAATTCTAGAATTGGTGGGCCCCACTTGTGGTTGGTGAAGAAATGTGCTGAATTATATTTCAAATGTGGTGGGTGGGAATAGTAGCAGGTAAAGCCATCAGGTTGCAGGTCAAACCTACCAAAATTTTCCTATAAATAGAGGGCTAAGTTAGAATTGAAAATTACACCAGAAACAAGTTTTCTCTCTTTCTCTCTCTAGATTATTGAGTGTATTTTGTGAGTATTTAGATACTTTGAGAGTTTCTATTCATCAGAGCAAGTTTCTTTCAGCCTTATACCGGTATTCCGACCAGAAGTACTGATATTTTGAGGTAAGGGATATTATTTTCTTCTTAATGATATTATTTTCTTCAATATCATTATGCTGAAATATTGATATGAGTTTTTATCAAATTTGGAACTTTTTGTGTCGGGGGTTACTATTCACGTATACGGCACTATTCACGTATACGGCACTATTCACGAATACGGCACTATTCACCGAAAAATAAAATTTTTCCTTTTTGTCCAAGATGTCTATTATGGTTACTATCTTTGATTGTATCCATGTTTTGATCTTTATTTTTGAATTCTGCTTCACAATTGATTATTATGAAGTATTATTGATCTTGGATAAACTGTTATACGAATCCCTACTATTTGTCCTTCTGTCTCATTGGATTCGTTCTCTTTAAGATATTTTTCATCATCCTCAGTCCTAAATGATGATATTACTGAATATCTTTGGCCTGTAGTGCAAAGATGTATAATTACTTGATGAATATCTTTGGCCTGTAGTGCAAAGATGAACAGGTGTTGAGATGAACATGACCGACTGATGATACAAATGAATATCTTTGGCCTGTAGTGCAAAGATGAATATTTGGTTAAAGATGATTATTAATTGATGTTACAGGGATAAAATATTGATGATGGACTTTTAAATCTTAGAAGATAGTAGAATTCTTTCTCTACTTGACTCTTCTAATGGTTTGTTGTTTCCGCTGCAGTTGTTGATCTAAAACTTGTTGTCGATTATATTTTATCAGATTTTTCCCTGTTGAAGACTAACGATAATTTGTTGTATATTATCTTAGTCATAATATTCTTTACTGGGCTAGTTGAGCTCACCCTTTTCCTTTTTGTTCCATTTTTCTTCTCAGGAGGTGAGAACATAGCAGGATCTAGTCGGGGTATGGAGTGATGGTTCTAGAAAGATGTATTAGCAGTCCTCACTATTTCTGTAAAATAGTGTTTGAATAATTGTAATGAGGATTTATTTGAGTGTGGATATTGTCTAGAAGACAATATTTGTATTTAAACTCACAGTATGTGTTGTCGTATTTTGCACGACAATTGTATTATTGAAGTTGTAGTTTTTTCTGTACCATGTATTTGGCGACTCAGAATGGGTTGTTGTATTACCTATTTTGGGGGCGTCACAATAAGTCTTGCCGGACAGCTTTATAGGACAGGAAAATTGGACAAGTGGAATTTTTTTTTTGCTTGTGACTTCAAAAAATGTATAGTATTTATTCCAACATGAATTTTTATAAAATATAGTGTTTTAGGTGTAATTTGGATACACATACAAAAACAGGGTTATACAGCCTGTATAACCCTATTTTTATATGTGTATCTAAATTATACCTAAAACACTATATTTTATAAAAATTACTGCTGAAATAAATACTATACATTTTTTGGAGTCACAAGCAAAAAAAAAAAATTTCCCACCTGTCCAATAAATCAGTCCAATTGATCGGTCTGTGTAGAAGCACCCATAAAACAATGCATGTGTGTGCCTATTTAGAGTCCTTCTACGGCGACATTATTTTACCGACATTGTAGCGACATTTTTTATTTTTTATTTTTTGGTTTTTTTTTGTAGTACCTCTCAAAAAATGTATAGTATTTATTTCAACTGAAATTTTTGTAAAAAACAGTGTTTTAAGTGTAATTTGGATACATACAAGAAACAAGGCTTGTACAGTCTGTACAACCATGTTTCTTATATGTATCTAAATTACACCTAAAACACTGTTTTTTACAAAAATTTCAGTTAGAATAAATACTATACATTTTTTGAGAGGTACTACAAAAAAAAATGTCACTAAAAATGTCGGCAAAACAATGTCCCCCTAGACTTATTGGCCTATTTAATATGCTGGTGACAATTGTTTTGACTTGGAAACCGAGTCTACATGCATGCATCATTTAGTGCTGCCAATTTTTTTAATTGCGTGAAGCATGTGCTGGCATTAAGGAATGTATTGGTCAATTTTAGCAATATATGCTATGTTAGCAAAATTTGGCCTTGGCGGAATTTCTACTTCTTCCGCGTGAAATCATTTCTCATCTGGCCCTTTAATTTTAAAATCTTTTTATCTAAACCGTACATTTAAAATTAGATTTCAAAAATTACTATTTTATCACTGACTTCAAAAATTTATAAAGAGGAGGCTTTTTCTTCATTTCAAATTTGCCAATTCACTTTCAAAAAAAACTTATTTCTCTCCCACATTCTCTCTCTAACAAGCTTTCTCTCCCTTCTTACAAAAGTTTCAATTATTTGAGAAGATGAAATTAGTCTAAGCAAATTGAGATAAGTGGTTTGATTTATTTTATTTGAATTATCTCTTGCTTATTTATATTTATAGATATACGAATATAAATTGTTATACACAATTCTATATATCTATATTTCATCTATTTATCAAATAAAAGGATACTTGGACGCCGCAAGACTACGGAGATACACCTCTACGGAGAGAAATTCGAACCGTACGATTCCTTATAATCTTCAATAACCTTTTATTGATATTATTTATATAAATATCATAAAATAGATACGACACTTGATAGCTCAAAACGACACTGAGATACTGCTCCAAAAAGAGTAGTCATCCAAATTGGATTTGAAAATCGTAGTGATCTATTGAAAATATTTATATAAATATCAATTGTGAAAATATAAATTTTGTCGTACTTAGATGCCACAAGGCTACGGAGATACACCTCTACCAAGAGGAATTCGAACCGTACGATTCCTTATAGTACTAAGTGACATTATTTATAAAAGTTCACATAATAGATAAAATATTCTTATATATTGTTTGAGTTAAACAATAATATTTTTTATATCAAATATTGCTTAACTGAGTTATTTATTATACTTGATATATGTCATCACAAGTATTTGATCATAATTTCATTTATTCATAAAATACTTGTTGCATAATATAAAAGTTATTTAACTTTTATTTCAAAAACTTAAGTGAATATATTTGCTTAAATAGAAGCATATTTGATTCAAAGCTTAAAATAACGTATTTGCTTACTCAGAAGCATTCTCACTCTAAAAGTTATTTAAACTTAAAGTGACTTTTTCTTAACTCCATAAAGAATAAATATTTCTTTATAAATTTGCATTAAATTATATATCTGCTTAAGCAGAAGCATTTTTGAGTAAAAGCTAAAATTGACTTATTTGCTTATTCAAGAAGCATCTTTTCACACAAAATATAAAAGTTATTTAAACTTTTATAACAGAGCATAATTTTCATATTTGCTTACACAAAAGATTTATTTGATCTAAGCACAAATTATTATCTGCTTACAAAGAAGCATAATTTCTCAAGTATAAAAGTCTTTGAACTTTTATAAATACATTTGCTCTTTAATTGATATCTGCTTATTTGAGAAGCATCAATCTGTACTAAATTATATTTGCTTATTTAAGAAGCATCCATCTGTATTAAATTCTTATTTGCTTCTTTAAGAAGCATATTATTGTAAAATCATTTGTAAAAGAAGGAAAGGTCAGAGTTAGTTTATTTTATGTACCTGTGAGAAAGACGAGAAATTCTTCGACCAAGACCAGAGTCTTAGAGAGGTCAGTGGGAAGTTGGGTCTCTAGTGTACTTGTGAGGTGAGGAAGAGGTTGTTGTTTCAAGACCACATTATAGAATAGAACTGAACTCAAAAGAAGTACAACTAAGCTTAAGGAAGGAGCTGAGAGCTTGCTGTCCAAAATAGAATAGTTGGGAACAGTTGAAAGTTTGTCTATAAAAATTTGTAAAGGCTTCTCCGCCTATTGAAGGAGTATTTATTACTGATAGTAATATGATCTCAAGTCCTGGAGAGGAGCTTGAGACTGGACGTAGCAGCATACCTAGGATGTATGTCGTGAACCAGACAAATCTCTATGTATTGTGTGATTGAACTTTTTACTATCTTGCATATTAATTTCTAACACTGTAAATTAATTATCCAAAAAATTCAAAAAAGCCTAAGATAATTTTTAATCGCTAATAATCTATTCAACCCCCCCTTCTAGATTATTATTGGACTTTCAACTTGGATCATCTATAACTTGATATCTACACCTCCGGTTTGTGATCCGTCAAAGGATGGTGCTAAATATATAAGTTAAATAGTAAACCCAAGTGTTAGAATCCCAAACCACTGATTTTTCCAGCCATAGTGGCTGGTCCAGCCAAAATAGTCCACTATAGAACAAAACTAATAAAAAATTTCAGGCCACTTGCTACCAAGGGCGTTTCCGTTAACTTTCTACACTTTAAAAATTTTGAGAAAAATCATGAAGATACCCTGATGAGTTATCTACATTTAGGAAAAAGAATGGACTGTTTTGAATGTATAGATTAGGAGTTATAGACCTTACAAGAAAAAACTCTTTTAAAAGTAAACATGAATAACGCGTTGTGTGTAACTCCAAAAATGGTACATTTTTTAGTGGAAGTACATATAAATAACAAGAGCATACCCTGAACGTTTCATGATGTTTGGATAAAAACTCAATTTATTAAAAATAGTGCAAGATCCGGCTGTTTTAGGCCCTTTCAAAATAGTAAATCAAGTTGGAAAATTTTGAAAACATTTGGGAAATCTTTGGACATTATATTCTATCATATTCCAGAAAAGAAACAGTTTTGGAACTGTTTTGGTATTTTTGTTGTAAATGGTTGTGTAATGAATAAATGGAAATAAATAACTATATGGTGTCATAAATGGTAAGAATATGATGTTAGAGCTTGGAAACCCTAGATATGTTGTATACTGATTATTGGAGGGTATTTTGGTAATTTGTGATGTGAAATAATATTTATGATCTTTTAGGGTTATTAAATAAAGGTATTAATAAAGGGTAAAATATTAAAATAAACTGTTTAATTGGTTTAATAAGTGATTAAAATATTATTATGTTATTAATAATATTAGAATAAGATATTTTTAAATAATCAATCATATTTATATCAAGATTGAATTTAAAATATTATTAAATGATTAATAATATTAGATTAAAGCGATAATAAATGATTAAGATATTATTAAATGACTAATAATATTAAATCAAAATATTATTAAAAGATTAATAATATTAGATTAAAGTATTATTATATTATTAAAATATTATTAAATAATTATTAATATTTGAAATTTAATAAAATGTTGTTAAAAGGTTAATAATATCAGTAAATGAATAAAATATTATTAAATAAATGATAATATTAGAAAATGATTAAAATATTTAAAAGTTTAATAACATTAGTAAAGTAATAAAATATTATTAAATGATTAATAATATTAGTTAACGATTAAGATATTATTAAATAATTACTAATATTAGTAAAAGAAGTAAGTATTAAGAATATTAGAAATTTATTAAAATATTATTAACATGTTAATAATATTATTAAGTGAATAAAGTATTATTAGTTGATTAATAATACTAAGAAGTAAATAAAATATTATTAAGGGTAATAATATTAGATGAGTTAAGATAATGTTTACGTGATAGTAGTAAGGGATGATAAAATTACTAAGGAATTAATGTAATGACTAAATGTTCAATAAAGAGTAATGATATTATATGATTTACTGATTTGAAGATCAATCATAGGTCTTTCAAAGGAAGATAGAATAAACTGCTTAGCCGGATAAATTTAATTTCGTAGCAATAGACCGCAAACGAGGCAAGTTCTCAAACTCAAGTTATTATTTTCGAAGCATTTTAGTGGATAACTATTATTGATTACTCTACATCCTTAATGATTATTGTTAATCGTATTTTGTGCAATCGAATTCCTATTCTGTTATTATTGAACTGTGAATTAATTAAAGGTCTTTCATTCATGAACTTTTATAATATAGATCTATGCTAGTTGTATCAGCTATATCAAGCATGTTTAAATTTGTTAAAACAAATCCATTTTAAGAGTTGTTCTTAATCTATTGTTGTGATAAGAACTCTCTTGACTAAGAAAAAGAACCTCTTTATTACAACATGATATTGGAAAACAATTGTTGCTCGATTATTAAGTGTTCATGCATAAGTCACCGAGTATGAAAGGTTGATCTCCTTAATTACCAAAACCAATTTAAAGGACCAGTTTAAATACTGACAACTTTAGTGTATGTTCATGATTATTTCAAATCACTCAACACCTAATATTCAATTATTCGAGTATTCAATTATTGAGAATTAATTCATATTTTTTCACAATTGATTCCTATTGTTGAACCTTGAAAGCTAAATTCCTTTCGAATCATAATATATCCCCTTTATATTTAAACTTGCTAAGAAAATTAGTTGCTTACCATTGCTATACATGACGTTTATTTCAGCAATGCCAGAGACGTCTAAGAGGGACAAAGGAAAGGGAAAAGTTCAAGAATAGTCAATGAGATTATTTAAGTGTTATTTTACTTTAATGTAATTTGATTAAGTGAACCTTTTATAATATTATAGGTATGTGTAAGTTAAGGTTAACAGAACCCAGGGATTATGTTGTAAGACTTTATTATGATGAACAATATATTTTTATTATTCCGCAATAATTATAGAATGTGTATGTTGATGATGGATCGTGAGTACTGGATCCGAGATTAGAGAACCAAAATTTTGGGGCATCACACCTCCAATACCGATCATGGTTACTCCATCCTCATTGTGTTGAGGCAGAGGATTATCTTGAACATGTGGCGGCTCTGGTGTTGTTACCACGATCTCACCACTGTCTATCATATCTTGGATATTGTGCTTCAAAGACCAACATTCTTGGGTATCATGGCATTGAGCCCAAGAATGATAAGCACATTTCTTGCTTGGGTAAAAATTCTTCCCACTTGGATTGCCTGGTGGAATGAGCTGAGAAATTTTCTTCTGTGCTGTCAAAAGCTTGAGAATATTCTCAAGTGAGTCCCCTAAAGGTGTAAATGTCTTTCGCCGTTTGGCTTCTCCAGTTCCTTGGAATGGAGGGTTTGAGGGTTGTACAGATGTTTGGAAAGGGGAGTAATTCTTTTTTGGAATGGGGAAGATTTGGTTGCCTCCTCTTTCTTCTTATGAACTCTTCAAGGATTATTCCTATAATTTCCAGCCTGAATGTGCTCAGCCACGGCTTATAAAGCTGTAAGGTCTTTAATATTTCCAAACTTCAACCACATCTTAGCCATTTCTCCGTGTTTGATCATTTCTGAGAATGATTTTTCTATGCCTGCTAGGACTCTCTCATGGAATGAAGCTTCTTATATGTCGATGAAGGTCATTACCATCTCAGTTTCTGTCATTGATGGAATAACTTGAGCAGCCAAACGTCTCCATCTTTGGGTATATTCTATGAATGACTCAGTATTCTGCTTTTTAACTTTAATAATTTAATATCTGTTTGGAGCCATTTGTGACTGGAAGCTTTTGTTAAGTGGATTTTATATCCACGATTCGAGGTTCATTTCAAGCTTAATTCGTGTTACTTTCTCGTTTTCGTGTTCATTTTTACTCGTGTCTTGTTCTTTTATGTGTAGGGTGGTCGTTGAGGCAAGTCATGGAAAAAGGAGGCTTTTTGGAGCAAAAGTAGAAGTAAGTTGGAAAATGGCACAGTCAACTTGTAGAAGACACCTCCGCCACGGCGGTCCCTTTTTGCCTATGTACCCCCGCCGGGGCGAAGGGGTGTCGAATTTGTGGTCGAATTTGTGGGTGTCGAATTTGTGGGTATCCTGCTTTGGTTCGAAGACTGCTGGGACATGGAATGGAGACTTGGGATGGCGCATGGACTCTCTTTAACAAGGGTTATCAGTTGGAACTTGATGGGAGATATATATTACTCGACTAACAACAAATTGAAAACACACAGAGGGCATAATATGAACATTATTTCCAGATTTTCCCAGCAATCATAGGAGGAGTATTTTGAAGAGATTTTCGTGACGATTGCAATTCTAGGCTACATGAGGGGTGTTCATCACTATTCTTCTCTTTAGTCTTTTATTTGTAATTGCAAGGATGTTTTCTTTAGATTATTCAGTTTTTATTTTATTCATTATGAACTAATTCACTTTTTAGGCTTATGATGGATCCTTAGGTGAAACAATGATTTTGTAGCTTTGATTTCCAGTTCAATAAAGTATTTCCAGTTTATCTATGTTAATTTGAGCGTGAATTTATGAATTGCCAGATCAACAGTTTTTGGTGGATTTGTATGGAATCGAGAGAGGATATTCAAATCTAGACTTAGTTAATATAGCATGTGTCATAAATTTTGTGATTAGCGGATTTTTGATTAATGTTAAGATAGAGATATGCTTGACATCACATGTAATCGGATAGAGAACTTAATCTTAAACCTTCTTTAATTTCAGTTCACATAGAGGTATAGTGAGTTGGTTGATTAAGGCTTTTAACTTGTTTCTATCTAAATTGTGGATTTAAGTTAATACGGTATTAGTGCGTCGAGAGGTGGCTAGTACTACATTCATGTTCTTGATTAATAAACTAGGATGGTGAGTTGAATTGGAATAAAAGTGTGAAAATCAGAGTGAATCTTAGGGTGAAATCATAAGTCTAATTCTCCATTAATTGGTTAAAATTCTGGATTTTGATATTTGTGATTGTGTTGTGATAGTTTATTTATTTATTATTTTTGTTTTTATAAATTTAAATCATTGAATTGAATAGTTTAATAGAATCAGGATTAATAGGAAATTGATAATTGTGAAGTCAAATTTCTTGCTAATTTGTCTTCGTGGGAACGATACTCTACTTTCACTATATTACTTATTGACCATGTACACTTGCGTGCTGGGCGTATATAGATTTTACCCAACAACTATATTGACTTAAGAAGGCATGAGCTAGCTCTTCCCAATTATGGATTTTAGAATTGTCCAGTAGGGCATACCAGGCTGGCCTCTACGATCAGACTTTTCTAAAATAGTTACATTCTCAGCTTTTCATCCTCTGCATAGAATCCGAGTTCTCCAATGAAAATTTTTAAATGAGTGTAAGGATCTCTCAATCCGTCATATTTCTCAAAATTTAAAGTTTTGAACTTGTCTGGATATCGGGCCCCTAGAAAGATGCAGAGGTCTGAGTAGTTAATACTCCCATGTGCTTCAGTCCCTTTGATTGAGGGGATTATTTCTTCCATTTGCTGGACTTTCTTTCAGATATCACCAGTATGTCGATCTTCTTTGAGATTGATGATTTCAGGGGTTTTGTTGGTTTTTTCATTATTTTGCGGTTCTGGAATATGAGGTTCTTTTTTCTTGTCAGTACACTAACTGCCACCTTGTTCGGAGGACTCTGGTTGAGTGGGTATTTGTTTACCCTGAGTCATTTTGCTTTGTTCTTTTAAGAAGACAACCAATTCTACTATCTGACTTCTGAGTCCCTCAAATTCTTCCCGAGACACGAAACCTTACCCTTGTTGGGTACTTTCTTCCATGTTAAAGAGTAGGCTTTTTACCTTCTTAGATCTGGATTTGGTAATGAGACCAATCTTGCCTACCAGAAGAGTAGGTAGTTTAGTCTTGATAATCACTAACAATATGTATTAATTCAATGTCTTGGTTTTTTAATATTTTCCTGCAAAAAATTGTCAGTTGTTTTAATGACAGAATAGCATGACAGGATTTGATATCTGCATAATAATGGAATTGACAGGGAATGGAAATGATATTTGTACAACCTTTATAAATAAAGATAAATTTTCTATAAATATCATTTTTTGAATATTATGGAGTTAATTTGATATAATGTTATAGTTGTGAGTAATATTTATAAATTTTGCAAAGTACGCAAGTTGTTATATAATATTCGATTGGTCGGGGAATATTCGTTTTAACAGGAAATATTCGTACAATGGCACAATCATTGGTGGACCCCACAGCGGAATTATTGTCGAATTGAGAAAACGACAAAAATATTTTATTAAAAATAACGACGGAAGTTTTACAATTGATAATGTTGAACTACTCGGTAGTAAAAGTACAGTAATACGTGTGGTTGCATAGTAGCATACGATATTGATTATTAATGCTTATATGAGAAGCCACTCAGTTTGATTCAATTATTGTCAGTTAATAATATGAATTATTTAGCGATAATGACGTTTTGTTTTATTCGTATTACTAACATAATAAAACAGAAACATCTTTTTATATAAAACAGAATACTTAATTAAAGTTATTCTATAAATAGAATATATTATATTTTATTTAAAAGATTTTTCTTTAAATATGGACCGTCAGATTAAAGTAATCAATCTGGACCGTTCATGAATTAGTTACTATGCATTCTATTTTTCTATAAATAGCAGCTCATTCCTTCATTATTTCTTACGAATTCACTGAACTCTAGAGAAAGAAACTATAGAGAGAAACTATAGAGAGAGAAAAGAAGAGTATTCTGCTACTTAACTACTTCCTTATTTCAGCTCTTCTTTAAAATGGTAAGGGGTGTTATTCTTTCTTATTCATGAAGAGAACTATTGTTATTCCATTTCTTATTATTCTGTTAGAATAACCTGTATACGCGATCTACCCTATACTTGGTGGCATTCTTCTATTATTCTGTTGGAACATCCTGTCTGTGTGTTTTACACCGGACCTGGTTCCGTCTTTATTATTATTCTGTTGGAACATCCTGTCTGTGTGTTTTACACCGGACCTGGTTCCGTCTTTATTATTATTCTGTTAGAACATCATGTCTATGTATTTTACACCGGACCTGGTTCCGTCTTTATTATTATTCTGTTGGAACATCCTGTCTGTGTGTTTTACACCGGACCTGGTTTCGTCTTTATTATTATTCTGTTGGAATATCTTGTCTGTGCGTTTTACGCTGGTTCCATTATTTATTATTCTGTTGGAATAACCTGTCTGTGCGGTCTATCGCATGCATGGTGATTTCTTTTGTTATTCCATTCTTTATTATACTCAGTTGGTTAAGTTTTGACTTCTATACTCCATGAAATTTGTGGAATATCCTTGATAATTGCGTTTCATCCAGTATCTTTTCATGAAAATATTCTTCTAAGCATTCTTGAATTCTACTCCACAAAGCAGTATCATGTTGACAATTTGGACGTTGCTAATTCTTGGATAAATTAATTCTTGAACTTGTTTTATTGAATTCTTATATTATTGTCATCATCCTCATGTTTATAAAATGTTGAAAGTTATCTGTGGCCTGTAGTGCATAGATGGACTTGGTATGATTATGACCTGGATTATTCGATATAATCATGACCGTAATGTTACAAATGATGTGGTAAAAGTCCTCATTGGCCCGTAGTGCGTTGATGGACAGTTGTTGGCATGATCATTACCATTAATGAATACACGAATATCCTTGGTCGTAGTGCAGGGGTGATTCGATGATGTGGATTATTTTATTAAGCTGAGTCCCAGCGATCACAGTGTTGAAAAACCTTTTAAATCATAAAAGATAGTAGAGTTTATTTTCTACTTGACTCTTTTAATGGATTGCTTGTTCCGCTACATTTAAACTTGATGTCTATTATATTTTATCAGTTTAACATTGTTGAAGGCTAATGATAATTTATTCTGCATTATCTTAGTCATAATATTTCTTACTGGGCTAGTTGAGCTCACCCTTTCTTTCATTGTTCTCTTCAGGAATGAGAACGTAGCTGGGGGCAAGTCGGGGAACGGAGTGATAGTCCAAATGATAGTATTAGTTAGTAGTCCTCACTGTTCTATGTAATAGTGTGTTAATAAATGTAATGAGGACTCCTTTTGAGTATGAATACTCTCTAGAAGATAATATTTGTATTCAAACTCACAGTTTATGTTTTGTCGTATTGTACACGACAGTTGTATTAGTAAGTTGTATTTGTATTCTGTACTATGTATCTGACGACCCAAGATGGGTGATGTATACCTAATTTTGGGGGCGTCACAATATTTACTTTTAATTGATATTTACATGGAATTGAGATTTACATTGAATTGAAAGGGAAAGGCATAAAGAGACTTTCCTTCGTATTTGGTTTATCAGAAGCTGACCTATCTTAGGGTTACTCTCACGGGCTTTTCAGCATATAGGTTCCTAGATCATCACAATCTATTAGATGGAAAGTTAATCCAATCTTTTAATTGGAGCATATCTGAGTGGTACCTTTCCTGAGCCTCACTTGGACTTAATCGCCATTGGATTCCAGTAATCAGTGACCGATGGGTTCGTTTCCTGGTGGAGGAATCACACAACATACATTCATCGCGTCTCACAGCATACAAAATGATGACATTGTGTGAAGCACTAATATAAAGCATGGTAAAGAGATAATCACATCCATTCAATGTAAAGACGTCATTTCACACACATGCACAAAGAAGGGAATCAAAAAGATTGAAATGAGGCTTAAGCCGTCTACTGTCCCCAGCAGAGTCGCCACCTGTAGATGCTGGAGAAATTTTATCCCTCTTCCTAGATGTTTCTTACCCTTTATATTTTCTATGTGAATTTGTTTGATCTGAAGGGTGAAATTTTCAAGAAAAGCCCGACATATAATGTTGACGATTTGAAAAGATTTGATTTTTATTGGTCTAAATTAGACAGAGTCGCAAGTTGGTATGAGTTAAATGGTTGTACCAACTCAACCGAGTTTTGAAAGATTTTGCAATATGGCCCAATATTTGACTCTGTTTAATTGGTCTTGGAAACCAAGATTCATAGAGTGCGGGGGCAAGGCACCCCCCGAATTCCGTGAAATATGGTTACCACGCTTTTTATTCTCTAGTTTGTGTGTATGTGTGTGTGTGTATTGCAGTTAATTGGGCCCAAGTGTTTTATTTAAAAGTAATGTTATGCCCCTTTTATGCCTATATACAAAGGGTTTAACTTATATAAAAGTTTAATTTTAATACAAGGCATATAAAGTGATGTTTTGAAATCAAGGTTTTCAAACCCTTATGCTCGCATAGGAATTGAGGCCTTTGATCCTTCAATTTTATTCCTTATTCGACTTATTTTGATTTTATTCTCCAGATACGAAATATCTTCGACAAAATAATATATAAATATCGGGCTCCTTTATAGGCATGAAAGCCATTAAAGTGTGCCCGAGCACCACACATAGGATTTTTATTATCACGGGGAACTTAGATCCGGATAACCGTTTTAAGGTCCTAGATTTACAAGTAAAAAATTTGCAAGCTAGTTGTACAACTGAAAAGGGTCCATCATGAGATCCAAATCTAGATCCTTCAGTTGGATCTTAGATTATGTGGCTCCTAGGCTCACATAATATCACATAAATAGCCTGCATAGCAAATGTACTTAAATAAAATTGATATTTATACTAAACATCTCTAGACGAAGAATTCATCAGTTAAATCCTCGTTAGTGAGTAGCCCATAGCTTCCAGTTTCCTCTACATACAGATCTAGGGTCACATGGTTGCTAAAACTTACAAAACCTAGAAAGAAAACTAGATCTGTATAGATCTTAGTCATTCTAGCTTCCAAGTTCAAGTTTTACAACTTTTGAACCGGACAAAAGCTTGATTTGGCTAGATCTAGTACAAATCTAGTCAATAAAGCTTAAAAATTGACTATTTACAAGAAATGAACAGTTAAAAAACTAGATCTATGCCATACAGAGGCAGATATATATACTTATAGATAGGGTAAAGCAAGAAAAAGCAGCAGATTTGAAGGGATCGTATAGTGAAGCACGAGAATGGCTATAAGAGTGTTTAAATAAGAGATTTACAAAGATTGAACGGAAGAAAAGCTGCATTTCACTCTCGAATGGCCTAATTTCTCTCTCCCAGACCCTTTCCCTCCCTCTTTCTATGCATAAATGAGTTAGGGAGGCCATATATATAGACCCGATCATCCCGAGGGTCTACCTGCGACTGATCCTGGTGGGTCCTATCGTCTCAAAGTACGTGTACTCTGACCAACGCGCAGTCTACTTGAACCTTCATAACTTTCAATCCGAAAATCCAATGGAGGCATGCTATACCTTTCCGGAAAGCCCTTTCCGAGAGAAACACAATGACATGGGATTTGACCTCTTCTAAATTCGGGAAGATGGGTCCATGACCAGATCTTCGAGTCTTCGTAGTCTGTCCGTTGAGCTGTCTTGCGCTGTTTCCATTCGGGATTATTGCTACGGTCCTGCATGACCTTCTTCATGGTATTTTGATCAGTTTTGATTTTGAGTTGGAAAAATTACTCTTTTGCCCTTCCGAGTTGATTTTCGGGCTTTATGTGTTGTAGCAATTTTTCCTCAGGGTTGTCTCTGGGGTTTGATGGGTGTTGACTTCTGTCTATCCTCACAGTTGTCTCTGAAGTTTATTTGATGTCCCATGGGGTTGTCTCTGGGGTTCTGGTTTGATGATCTCCCGGGGGACTGGTTTGATGTTTTCCTGTCTTCAGGCTCTTGGTTTGATGTTTTCCCGAGGTTGTCTCCGGGGATTGGTTTGATAATTTTGGCCTCTTGCATAGTTAGTAACAGGAATGCAAAATTCTGAGTGTATACAGATGCCCCTCTTTGTCATGTTTATACAATGTAATGGAATGAACATAATAAAGATTACTAGACACTAGAAATATAATAAATGCAAATGTTATGCAATGTATAATATGATATGATATGCATGTTATATGTCTCTGTGGAGTTAGTTGCCACTGCTTGTATCAACGACCATCCCTATTCTCTGCTGGGATGATTTTCCTAGATGATACCACTGTCCTTTCTGAATTAAACGTTGGGGTTGTCACCAACGCTCTTTATCTTCAAATACGTTTCCTGACTTTATCTCCACTAGGGATATTCCTCTTTTTCTGAGTGACCTCATGTGGGATTCCCAATGCTCATCCAGATGATAGCTTGCACCGGTTTACATCATCCGATCCTTTCCGATTTTGCGATGGGGATGTCTCCAACGGTTTAAATTTCTATACAGTTGATGCCGATGTTGTTGTCGGGGATAGAGCTTACAATCTTAACATCCTCTCAAACCCTAGTTCCAAAGGTTACCCATCATCGAACTTTCTCGATGCCTACTCGAATAGTAGTTTGCAAAGGTTGATCATCACCGTTACTTCTCGGTGCCTACTCGGATGGTAGTTTGCAAAGGTTGATCATCTCTGGGGTCTGGTTTGATGATTTTTCCCTCTTGCATAGTTAGTAACAGGAATGCAAAATTTTAAGTGTCTACAACAAGTATGTAGGTGTTTTTTAGAGAATAAGTTCACAGAATGTGGTTCCCTAAAGAATACCTAATGGAGTTTTACTTGTCTGTCAATAGGAATTCATATAGTGATAGTAGTACAAGTGATCCTTAGACTTGAGATCATCATAGTATCTTGTGTGTAATGTGTTATACTTTGACATGTCCCTTATGAACCTTAGGGTATATCAAAGGATATGCTTGTGTGTAATAAATTGTATATGGAGATAATGAATGATCAACAAAGAATCTATCGCTTCTAGTAAAACAAGAGAATGTCCTATGTTATTCGATAAATGGCAACTCAGTAGTCCTTGACCAAGGCAGAATGAAATCAGAAAGAAGTTTCTAATTTGCATTATTTGGAGTTGTGCATTTAAGAATCGAAATACATATATATAAAATAAAATAAGGCTTGACAATAATTCTAAATTTTATATTTAATTGGGACATTGTATGGTGGAAGGATTGAATTGTACGGTAACTATTTACTCAAAGGTTCTTTATGATTAATATTGAAATCTATATTATCTGGAAAGTCATTAATCGCTAACTTATCTTTATTATAGAATAAATGTTATTTATTTAAATAAGATTAGAATTGTGTTAATTGATTTATTCACAACCAGTTTAATATGGAGAGCCTAAATGGTCACACCGCAAAAGAAAAAATATTTATTTAAGAAGTAAATGGCATAATCGTAATAATAAGTTAATTGTATTTTATTTAATCTATGGTGATAGAATAAATTAAATATCTTAATATTTATTATTTAATATTTTGAAAATATTAAATATAAATTAATAAGAGGAGTCTTATTATTATTATTACTATTATTATTTAATTCATAAAGTAGTTTGTGAATTAATTAATAAAAGGTACTCTCATATATTCTTAATATGATTAGAAGACTAATTAATTAAAATAGTTTACTTAATTATTCCTAATTAGATTAGGAAGCCTAAATAATTAAAGAAGTTTAATTAATTAAAATGAAACACAATTCCTAAATTGTTAAGGAAGGTTGTCTACATCTATAAATAAGAGGAGTCTTATTTTGATTTAGGAATAATGACAATTTCAAGACTTAAGAGTGTACACAATATTCTATAGAGATAGAATTAGGGTTTTTTCTAACACCCATTTTTTTGAATACTTGTTCTTCCTTGGTGGATCACCTCTAGAGGCTAAACACTTGGGTGACTAACGTTGATCAAAGAGAGGAATCAAACTCAGTGGATTTAATATGAACGTGAAAAGGAATTGAACGTGAACTCGTACACGAGGAAGATAGTTTCTACAAGGGTATGAATATGATCTCATTCTCTTTTCTATTGATTGATAATTATGCACAAAGTATGATCATGGTGATGGTTTGTATGAAAAATTTTAAATTTCGTTTTATCGCGCTTTCGCACCTTTTATGTAATATGATTGCATGGTCGTGCTATATACAATCCTAACATATTTAATAGAAAAATAGAAAAAAAATTTGAAATTCATATTAACATGGTAAAAGGTAAAGGGGACACATCAATGTTTTATTTTGAACAAATACACCCTAATCAATAACATAGGATAATAGAAAATTATGAATACCTGTAAGGGCGATTATACAATTATGGTGTAAGCATTAAGGATAAAAATAATAGGTTGAGAGCACGGAGGTACAATGTACATAATATACTTGAGAGTAATAAAACCTCTCTCTCCTCCAGTAGTCTAGTCCCCTTACCAACTTTGCACTTGTATTTCACTGGGTTTAAATACACTTTATCCTATTAAACTTGATCTCGGTTTACAAATATATCATTGAGCTCAAAATTTTAACAATAGAATTAGTGAACTACAAACATTTGTCAAATCGTAACAAGATCCGTTAAACGAGTTAATTTTTAACAGAAACCTATTACATCACCTTGTTTTAGATGACCCCACATCTAATTCTATGTTACTTGATTTTTATTAAAAAAATATAATTTTTAATATTTTGCAAAGTTTAAACTAATGATACATTTACATAATTTATAAACCTAATTACACATTTAAAACAAATTAAAAAAATAAATAAAACTAATCAAATTAAACAAATGAAGCCCATCACACAAATTAAACACTACCCACCCACGGGCATGTAATTTGCTAATTCGGGCATTTCATCAAACAGTTGGAGCTCAATCCAAATTGTAGACACTCAAAATTTCATTTTTTTTTTGTTATTAACTATGCAGGAGGGCAAAATCGTCTTTTTCACACTCCAGAGATAACCCTGGAAGACCACAACATCAAATCCAACCCCGGAGATAACCCCGACGGAGTCAATCCCAACCCTAGAGATAACACTAGGAGATATAGTTTCCCATCTCGGAGATAACCCCGAGAGATACAGTTGCAACCCCAGAGATAACCCCGGGAGATAAAGTTCCAACCCCGTAGATAATCCCGAGAGGTCAAGCCAACCTCAAAGATAACCTTGAGGACAATCAGAGTTAACAGCAGGCCAATCTTAGAGATAACCCTAGGAAAAGACTACTATAACTGCGCAAAAATAGAAGATAACCCTGGGAGGGGCAAAATGGTTATTTTGTCAACTCAACCTCAATTCAAATCAAATTAACTCATTTTAATGCAAATTGCATCAAAAGATGTCCCACAAGAACTATAGCTTCACTTTTGAGCGTAAACTACACAAACCAGCCCAACGGACTGCCTACAAAGACCTGGAGATGCCATTTTGGTCATGGACCCATCTTTCCAGATTTGAAATAGGGAAAGCCCTATGTCATTGCTTAGCTCTCGGAAAGAGCTTTTCGGAATGGTATGGCACGCTACAATCGGACTCCGGATTGAAAGTTATGAAGGTTTGAGCGGATAGCGCATCGTCTGAGTGCATGTACTTCGAGACGATGGGACCCGCATCACTTTTGGTCTATAAAATTGATCCTCCATCAGCCACAAAATGTAAGAAAATAGAGAAAACTCTGCCCATTTCAGCCTGTAAGGTCTTCTAGAGTGCTCCAAACTGTGTGATTCTTTTTTCTAAACACTTGTAAGCTTGTGTTTTGTAACATACTGAAGTTTAACCGGTGGAAACAGAGTTTTCAAGCGTCAAAAGCTATTTAAAGTCTTCTTGATAGCCCACTGTAAGATTTTTCAGATTTTAAGCTTTTACTATATATATATATATATATATATATATATATATATATATATATATATATATATATATATACACACACACACACACACACACACACACACACACTAGCGTTGAGAGTCGCGTTGTATGGGTATGTCTAGATCGTCGATCCGTGACTTTTTATTGCTTTTACATATATATAAATACTGATATATATTATTATCGAACTTTACTTCGATTGAGCGAGCGTTTACTGCCTTTGTGTGTGTGTGTGTGTGTATATATATATATATATATATATATATATTCAAAAGTCCTGCCTGGAGTTTACTTCGTGGCAGTTGATCGTTCATATATATATTTACAACTTATATATATAACTATTTTATCTGCTTTCATAATGTAGATATTTAATCTTTTAGCTTGCGGACTAGATTTGCCTAAATTTGGCTATTTTTCACTTTGACCGGCTCATGGTAACTAAACTAGAACCGTTGAAGCTGGAATGGGTTTAGATTCACTCAAATCCAGTTCTTTTCGTAGCTTTTTTCAGCCTGCGGGCTAGATTCGCCTAAATCTGGCTATTTCTCACTTTAATCGGTTTATGGTGACTAAACTGGAACCGTTGAAGTTGGAATGTTTAGATTTATTCAAATCTAGTTTGTTTTCTAGCTTTTGTACATATTGCTTTGTCATGTGAGTCTAGGAATCATGTGATCACTGTGATAATCCGAGATTTCGAATAATCAAAAATTTGCGAATAAATTTTTTTTTTAATTAATATTAATATTAATTATCAATTTTGTGACAAGTATCTGTGATACGAGTCTCGAGAAAGTCAATTTGGGTATTGACTAATAAATTTAGAGTAGAGTTGTGCTTAACAAGCTTTAGAAACCCAAACCCTAATTTCTAGAAAAGGATTCGATAGAAAATATAATTAAAATAATTATATTAATGAGTACGTGTTTGTATGTATAGAATTTTTGATCAATGATTGATCAGATAAGGTTTAAAATTATAAACACTAATAAGAGATTAGAAACCCTAATCTCAGGATTAGAAACTCTAATGTACCGTTGGAAACCCTCATCGAAAGCCGGGAAAATCTAATTTTAAATTCGGGAATCCTAAACCCTAAATTAGGAAACCCTAATCCTAATTGGCAAGCCTAATGTGCGAATTAAACTTAAATATAATTAGAAAACCCTAATTATATTTTTGTTATGTTAATTTCTACTTTACAAACCCTAATTGTATTTTAGAAATTTTAATTTTTCTAATTAAAATCCAATTCGTGGGTTATAAACCCTAATGACCATTTTGACCCTAATTGCTAAATTAAGCAATTTTAATTAGGAATGTTAATCCTAATTAGCAAGATTGAACTTTATGATTAGGAAATATAAATATAATTATTGAATCCTAATTGTAATTTGAAATTATTAATTTTCTATTTTCGAAGCCGAAATTTGAAAATTTTAGAAATTAAATTGCAAACCTAAAGAGTTTAAACCCTAAACCCTAAAGGGTCCAAAACCTAAATCCTAATCCAAACTCTAAACCCTAAGGGTTTGTACAAATGACAAGAATGCCATTAATTGTATTTTAGAAATTACAAAAATGCCTTTTTATTATATTTTATAAGCTAACTTGTAAAATTTGGTTTAACTTTAGTTGGTCACCAACTATTGTTGACATTGTGGCTCAAAATCTCAGCAAATCAGCCCTAAGTGACAGCTACATCATATCATTCAATGAATCTAAGCATTATATAAGAAATTGGGAGAGAGAAAGTCATTTATTTTACTTATTTTGATATCCAACTCTCACCAACTCTCTCTCTATCTCAAAGCTCCGAAAATTTTAAGTGATTCAGTCATTAATCTAGCCTTTAGATCCCCACAATCAGTTAAAGAGAGCAAGGATCAAAGATTTGACAAGAGTGGTATAAACCCTAACTTTTATTTTGATCTAAGTTGTTATGAAAAAATTTCTGTTTAACTGTTTAAGAAGGTGTTATATGATGTTTTTCAATGATCTATGATGATCCATGATGGATCCATAGCATCAAAGTGGGTAAAAATTCAAGTTTTAAAAAAATCTGTTCTTGAGAAATTTTGTTGGTCTGACAAGAAATGTCAGTGACCGTAGATCTTAATGTGTTCATACTTTGTAATGTTTTAATGTTGTAAGTTGTAGCCTGACATGTTGTCTTGGATCTGCAAGTGAAATCAGGGTCAGTTAATAGCTAGATTTCAAGTTATTTATGGTCAAACACCGTTGACCGACGTTGACCGGACAAAAATCTGGGCAAGCCCAGAAATTGAATTCAGTGACTGACAATTTTTTTAAGCCTCTTGATATGTCAGTCGTTTTGGTTTATGATGTTATTGTTGTAATACATGTGTAGCCTGGTATCTTGACTATAGATTTATGGCTTTATATCATATAGTTTATCAATAGATCGAATGTAGCAAGCAGTCAAAGTAGGCCAAACGACCATGATTTGAATTTCTGGAAATTCCAGAAAAGTTCTTGCACGAATTTTCTGATATACTTTGACCGCTTGATAAGTTGTGATTTGTTTGTTGTTGGACCGATTTGTTGCTTTGGTCTTGTTCGTTGACATAAGTACTACAACCTAAAACAATTAAATTACAAGAATCATGACTAGAACGATTAGAAAATTTGGCTCCAAGGAAGCCACTCGAACTGCCTGGGTTTCTTACAAACCCAGGTGACGTCTGACAACAGGTTTAGCTGCCCAGATCTTCATGTTATATAATGATTTAACCAAATTGATGATTGTTACTGGTAGTATTACATGTATACTGTGATTTTGAATCTTAAGCTGGCCAAGAAACATGATAAGCTGAGAATCAAGGGCGGTCAAACTTGACCCCTTGAGCACAGGCTGTCAGTGTTCTTGAGGCTCAAGAACACCAACAGCGACGCTTTATGTCGCTAAAGCCCTTTAGCGACGGTTTGATTTATTTTAATTTCTGAATATTCCGGAAATTAATTAAAAATAGAAATAAATTCTAAAAATTACCAAAAATAGTTTTTAAAAATTATTTTAAATTATGAAAAATAATTTGACCAATTGGAATATTTTTCTTTAATATTTATAATTATTTAAATATTAAAAGTATTTAATTAGTGTATTAAATAAATTAGATATAAATGATTTAATATTATGAAAAATCATTTTAAATAAGAATAATGTATTTAAAAATATTTTGAATTATAAAATATAATTTTCAATATTTTTGGAGAATTCTCATTAATAAATTAATATTAATGATATTAGATTATTTATTTATTAAATTAAATAAATGAATTAAAAATGATTTTAATGATTTAAAATTCATTTAAAAATGAGAAAAATAATTTAAAAGTATTTTAAGTTATAATTAATGACTTTTAATATTTTGATAATAATTACATTAATATTTAAATATTAATGTTGATAATTTAAAAATAATTTTAATTACTTTAAAAATCATTTAAGTAGAATATTGATGATTTAAAATATTTTAAGTTATTAATAATAACTTTAATATTTTGACAAGTATGTTATTAATATTTTTATGTTATTAAATATTAATAATGATAAAATTATTTGATAATTAAATCATTTAAAAATGATTTAAGTGTTTGAAAAATTATTATAAATTATAATAATTATTTATAAATTATTAAAAGCTTCCGAAAATTATTATAAACGATATTTGACTTATCTAAAATAATATTGAAGCTTAGAGACCAAGTTTAATTGACAATCAATATGTTAATTGTCGGATAGTGTGACCAGAATACCGAGAATGGACCGAAATCCAACCTGACCGAAATAGTTAGACTGGATAAATGTTTATATAGGTTATAAACACTGACGTGACTATGTGATAATGTGCCTAGAAGAAGTTTGACTGTATATTACAGTATTACGTGTTATAAATAATTGTGCTAATTGTGAGACCGACATTGTTGATTATAGGTCTTACGAACGCAGTTATTTATATTGTGTAGCTGTAATCAACGCGAAAGGCAAGTTTTCTAACTCAACCTTGAGTTATATTTATTCAATTATTTTAATGGTTAATTATTGATAATTATACCATGTCCAGGGAATTTATTATTGATTATTCGCAGTTAGTGCATGATTAATAATTCAAATTGAATTACGGATTCGGAAAAATATATATTCGTAGAATTACTATTGTTGGATATTTATATCTGTAAAAACTAATATTGACAATATAGATAATTCCTGTTTATTGTCAAATTATACTGAGAAATATCTTAGCTAATTATTCTGGCTAGACAAATATTTGTTAGAACTTGATAAATACGAGAAGAGAAATCAATTGTTATTGATAGATCGATGCCAATTGTTTCGGCTAGATCAATAAGTAGATAGAATTTGAAATCACAGTATTTCGTTGTTAAATCAAAAATCTTGATTCTGAGTCTGAGAAGAACAACCTTTTATAGAAAGGGAACATTTTGGGTCGTATATTCGACCATTGCGCGCTGTTAAGTATTATGCATAATATAGGGTACAAGGAGTTGGCCGGCTCTAAGTACTTGCAGAGGGGTATGATTTAATCTTTATGATTATCTGATACGCCTGTGTATGTATCAAAGTAAATCTCTTATAGATACCAGAGAAAATAAGTTCTAAGATCTGGTGGGATCACTCAGCATAAATCTGGAAATTATTCCACTTTGTTATTGCGTAGAATTGATTCTTATTTATTTTAATAGAATATCGTAGAAACTTTGAAAGCGTTGTACTCTTTCTTTATCAGATTATTGTTGCGGAGAATGTTAGAACAATTGATATTGATTTCTATATCTTTATTGTATGTCTTAACTTGCGGGGCAAACTTGTTACTCACCCTTGCTATAAATAAAACATTTCAGCTAGGGATGAAGTTGCAGAAGGTGCTGCGAAGAAGAACAAGGGAAAAGGCATAGTTATAAATTAGTTATGATGAATAATATTATTATGATGTATTGTATTGTAAACCCTTTTTGTGTATCTAAGGGGTATTTCTGTAATGTTAAGGTTAGTGGACCTGGGACTTATGTATTAACAATATTGTTTAATGAGTTATGTAATCCTATATGAATGGGTAGTTAGATGGTATTATATTGTAGATCGTGAACACCAAACTCGGGGGTTAGGGAACCCGGATTTGGGGGTGTCACAGGTTGGTATCAGAGCTGTAGTGACCAAGGTGTCACAAGTTGGTAGAAGAGCTGTAGGTTATAAACCTTAACTGGGGTGGGGGAAAACCCTAGGATTATAACTATACGCGAGATAGAGAAAACTCATTTAGAGTTCTAAGTGAGAGATTGCCAAAGTATATCAATAGTGAGATAAGTGGTCACATAGTGTGAGAATTTTGTACTAATGAAGAACTAATCAAGTTATTTCAACTGATTGTAGGATGTCTAGAGAAGGTAAAAAGAGTGCAGAGATGCTAGTGGCTGTTGCACCGGTGCCAGAAGCTGAGGTGCCAGCGCAAAGCGAATCAGTTGGGAAGGTGGGAGAAGATGAACCCATGGTTAATCTCAGGAGTGATCATGATGATTATCCTGAGATGTATCTGAGTGGAGAAGAGGAGGCAGAGTCTGAGCCAGCTAAGGTGGATTTAAAGAATAAGATCAAAGTTAGAGAACAAGATCAGCAATCTGCAGAAGTTCAGGAACTCCGAAGTAAAGTGTTTTCTTCTAGAGGAGTTGTGGAAGACGGAGCGAGCATTACGCGAAATGACTGAAGAACGGAACGAGCTCAAGGCGCAGGTGGACAGAATGAAGGCTGAAGGTGGTGGATCATCTGAAGGAACCAGCAAGAAGGATAAGAAAAAGAGAAAGAGGGACAACGACAGCCCTAATGTTGAAAAGTCAAGCCCAAAGAAGAACAAGCCTGTAGCAAGTGTGGGAAGACTCACGCGGGAGAATGCATGATGTGGAAGACTGTATGCTTCAACTACAAGCAGGAAGGACATATTTCTCTGCATTGTCCTAAGCCAAATTTGAGGAAGTGTTTTTCATGTGGGCAGACGGGTCACGGATTCAGTAAGTGTATCCCATCAAGAAGAAGACTGGTGAAGGGAGTGGTCAGTAGATAACTTAAATATATGTAATAGTATCTTTTGGGTAAAAGTCTAAGATATTAAGTGTTGTAATATCGAGAACGATGTTTAAGCATATGTATATAAATATGTTTGTATGAATGAAATCTATATTTTCTATATGAATATAAGATTAAGATTAATTTGTGTGTTCTTAAAACTCATACTTCTGATAAGTTAATGACTCATAATTATATAAAAATTTTTGAACCCCTCAGCGAATGGACGCCAAAGGTCTGAACTAGGATAAGTTCATACACTCATATAATTGTGGCAAGTTCCTGAACTCATAAGTGTGGTAAGTTTGACGAATTGGTAATAACTGTGTGAGAATGGAGAATTGCAACTTTTTGTGTAAAGTTGTCTTGTTAATCCTGTTATGATTTAAAAAGGATAGTAAATATGTTAAGTACTATATGTACTATGTGTTATTTGAATAAATATGCAATTATATGAGAATTATGTGTTGAATTCTTATTGTGTTAAGAATATGTGTAAAGAAAGAGAATTAATATAAGATTTTTATTTAAATCAGATCATGCCGCCTAGACGATAGAATCGAAACTAACGGGAAGAACAATCGATAAATAATGAAGTTGGTCAAGCTGACCCAATGCAAAACTTTTCGGATATGATAGCTGAAGCTATGGAAAATAGGGCTCCAGCAAGAGGAAGAGCGAGAAATCAGCCAGCTGATAGATTGGCTAATTTCAAGGACTTTAAAGCAGTGGGACCGCCAGAATTCAATGGGACCACAGATCCGATTGAAGCCCAAACTTGGGTAAAGGAGATGGAGAAAGCATTCGTCATTGCGCGAGTGGCGGAAGAGCAAAAGACGGCTTTTGCAACTTATCTGATGAAGGGAGAAGCTAATTACTGGAGGGAGACGAACTAAGCGAGAGCTAGTACAGAGGTGGTGTGGTGGACAAGATTCAAGGAGTTGTTCTTTGAGAATTACTTTTCGCCGAGTATGCAATCCTGGATGGAAGTCAAATTTTTAGAACTTAAGTCAGGAGAACATGTCGGTATCTGAATATGCTACCAAATTCAACGAGCTGGCAAG